>VZTZ01049854.1:83063-170167 GCA_013400955.1 Drymodes brunneopygia
GCTGGTGCGGAGCCGCCCCCGCGGCGGGACAGGACGGGCCGGGACCGGCGGAGCCCCTGCGGGGAGCGGTCCCTGCGCGGACGCCCCCGACCGCGCCCGCCCCGCTCGCACCGCGGCCTGGGCTCCGAGAGGTGCGGGGAAGGGAGCGGAGTGGGAGCGGGACCGCGGGTCCCTGCACAGGTCCCGCTGCTCCGTCCCCAGCTGGGGCAGGGGTGCGTGCGCGGCCCCTGTCCCCGCGGCTGGCAGTGGCACTGGCACGGGCACCGGCACCGGCAGTGAAACAATCGGGCGTGGGAGCTGTGGGGAAGTGCGGCTGCAGAGGGAAGATTTCGCAAAGTGCCTGCGAGAGCAGCTTTTCTCTTGGGTCTGGTGTGAGAGAAATGCCTGTAAGAGTGCCTGGTCACAGCCTTTAGCAGGTTTTTGTTTGCTTACATTGGTGTGATCGCGGACCAAAATCACGGAATAGTTTGGGTTGGAAGGAACCTTAAAGCCCATCCAGTCCCACCCCCTGCCATGGACAGGGACGCCTTCCACTATCCCAGGCTGCTCCAAGCCGCGTCCAACCTGGCCTGGAACACTCTGGTTTTCATGGGGTTCCCTGTGCCTCTTTGGGACCAGGTTCCCACACTTACGGGTGCAGAGTAATTTGCCCTGCCCGGCTTCTGGCCAGTCCTGGTGCACCAGTGCAGAAGCTGCTGCCTCAGTGGTGGGACCAGATCCTGTGCTGGTGGTTGTGCTCCCCCCAGCAGCTCAGGGCTTTGCACTGGGGTTTGTCCCCTTTCCTGGGGAGCTGGTGTGAGCTGGAACTGCTGGGGCTGTGTGACCCCCACCCAGAGCTTGTCCACAGGCACCCTGTGCCTTCCCTTTGGGGAAAATCCCTTTGACCGTCTGTACTGCTGAGTGTGGAGCTTCCCATGTGGATGATGGGATGCAGACTCCCGCTTAAAGCTCCAACCCCAAGGGAGGAGCAGTGGTGTGGGTAGGACCTGTAACTGCAGTGGATGTTCCTGGCAGAAGATGCTGTTCTGCACCTCAGTAGGGTGAGATGCACGTGAAGCTATTGATGCATGGGATCAGCTGCTTTGTGGTTACCAAGACTTGTTCAGCCTGCTAGGGATTCCAGACAGAAAGCATGAATCTAAAACGGATGTGCTTATTTCATTTTCTTTTTGTTAGTAAGAGGTTTTCAATACACAGTGTAGAGATAAATCCTCTTCTAGCACTGTTGTCTCTCCAAATCTCCACGTTGGCCCTGTCTACCTTTCTGCACTCTCTTGTTACCCTGTGGCAGGGACCCATAAAAAAAAAGAAATGCAAATATTGATTTATGCTTGAATCATATAAATTAATCTCCTCCTGCATGGCCAGTCAAATCTGCACTGGAAAAACACCAATTTGATTCTTGGCACCAAGCGCTGTTTATGACTTGTTTTTCTTAAAAAAGTAGAAAAAAAGAAAAAAAAAAGGGAAAAAAGAAAAGTTATCCAATGCTGCTGTGTCACTAGAGTTGCATACTTGATTTCATCTTAACTTGAATATGTTCCAGTGAACATTGTTATCATGAGTATAATTTCCATGGGACTTTGACTAGGTTACTTTTGCCAGTTGGCCTATACCAGCTAGAATGGGAACTATTTCAGGTTTTGCCATAGTTTTTCCTTTCAGTTCGTGAATTTTCATCCTACAAAGGGGAAAACAACAAGCATGGGGTGAGCACTGGGTATTTCCCTCAGAGGTATTCCTGCAAGGCCATTGAGCAAACTTCAGTGACACTTTGGATAACCTCAGTTCTTCCTGAAAATGCCAAGGGCTGAACCCATTGCAATGCAGCAACTTCCAGGTGCACATTGCTGCAGGAATAATGGGAATTGCTCAGTTGTAGTGTTTGAATTGATGTGCAACATTCAGGGATGTGGCAACCTCGGGTGACCTCATGTCAGTTGGAACAGGACGGCATTGGCAGTGGAACTGGAGACTTGGGAACTGTGATTTCAAATCACATGAAGTTAATTGAATGGCTTGGGCTGGAAAATACCAGGTACGGCAGCAAGTAGCATCCAGAGAAGGAGGTGTCTCCCCCTTGTACCCAGAAGTTCAAGTATATAAAAACTGACTACAAAATATGAGAAAATACTTAGTTTCCATTGATAGTTTCTAGCTCAAGAGGTAAAAGCTCAGAGTATGGTATGGCCTGTGCTGAATGTGTGGAGTTGACTGGTTAAATTCCAATTTACTTTTTACCTGATGCATAACAGTGATGTGGAGCACAGTCCCTGTATCCTTCAGGGCAGTATCTGAGAAAGGCGAGTGGCTTTGAGGGAGCAAAACGAAAATCTTAACTAATTGTTTTAGTTGACATTGATGGGCAATTACATGTCAAAAATATTGGTGCCTTACAGTCCGGACATGATTCAAGCAATAAAAGCAGATCCTTCCCTACAGCTCTGGTTCAGCTAGGGATTCAGCTACCAGTTAAAGCCTGGGGGCCACTCACGAGACACACTTCTAAACTGTGTTTGCAACTGGTCTGGTTTTATTTAATTTGTCTCTTTCTGAACAGAAGCTCCACATAGTTTGTGGAAGGATTTCTCTTTGATTTGATGGGCAGGGACAGCAGGATCTTGCTGTGAGGTGATGAACTCTTGTCTGTGGCACTGTGATATAACTGTGTCTTTCTCAGTAGTCTGAAAAACAAATCCCAGAACCTGCCTTGGTAATGGAAATTACCTCATCACTGCCCTAGGTTATAACGTGATATAGTAACAGAATACTTTCAAAAGAATTTTTCCTTTTTTAAAAAGAATAAAAAAGCAGCCCCTCACCACCTTGGTATTCAGACTTTCCTGAGGGTTTTCATTTACTGTTTACCTCACAGAGATGACCCAAATTTCCTGACTGTACCAATTTCCAGTAGCCTGTGTGTCAATGTCTGGAGCAGAGTTACTCAGCCCATGAGGCACGGGTGAGAGGTGGGCTTTAGGACAGGGGAAAGTGGTCCCCAAAGCAGGACCAAACAAAGCACCAAGAGGCTTTAAATCTTCTTTTCTTTTATTCTTTAAACAGATTATGGGGAAAGTGAAAGGAACTAGTGAACATTTAAACTCTATTTTTTTTAAATGGAAAATACTGTGGCGATACTGCAAGTGAGAATTCATGGACTTTTTTTAGAAATAGAAATAGAAATCAGTTCTCCAGCTTGAACACATTGTGGAGGTGTCCAAGGCCAGGTTGGATGGGGCTTGGAGCAACCTGGGATAGGTAGAAGGTGTCCCTGCCCATGGCAGGGATGGAACTGAATGGGCTTTAAGGTCCCTTCCAACCCAAATCACTCTGGGCTTCTGTGGTGTTACACAGAATGATGCAGTTCCTGTAAAAAGTAAGCCCACAGTGTTGGTGAGGGGAACATAGCAGCCATATATTGATAGATATTAAGATTTGATTCATTTTCTCAGGGCTTCATAATGGGCTGTCAGCAGTGGTGCTTCCTCAGCCTGTGCTGGTCCTGTCTCAGCTGGCAGCTGTGCCAGAGGACACAGACACTGCAGCTTTTCTCCCAGAATGTTTTCCTTTCCCAGAGAGTGGGTTGTGGGGATGACACTTCCATCTCACCTCACGCTTCTGCTGCGTACTGGGAATTCCAAGTCTCTCAGCACATGTAGGGAAGGATATTTTTGGGATCTGGACTGACTAACAGCTGGAGTAGGAGTCAGTGTAGGAGTGTCCCAGACTCTTTAAGTGATTCCTGGAGGAAAAACAGGTGCTTCCATGATAAAATCCATGTGATTCCTAACAGATACCCCCAGAGCACAGAGAGGATGTGCTGGGAGTGCCCTTTGCTCTGTGCAAGGGGCAGAGTCCTTGACGTTGGTGTTGGAACTGGAGTGAGTTGTGCCTGTGGTGTCTCTGAGCACTGGACTCCTGTCCAGGCTGCACAGCTCTGCTGGCAAGCCGTCTTTAATTGGGATGTTTAATCTCCTTCCAGATGAGTGGTAACGCTGGTAACTTGGAGAGAAGGCTACAGAGATGATTTTTCTCCTGACAGCAACATTACTTCAGCTTAGGATGCTGAAAGTGTATTTTTAAAAGCACAGCTTAGCCTGCAAACAAAAATCTTTGTCTTTCCACCCTTCCAGCTTCCCTGAATATATACATTTAGGAAGGAGACAGAAAATACAGGGTCAAAAGCTTCCACATACACAAGTTCTGAGCTATTTGAGATGTATCAGTCACATCTGTGTTTTTTTGTGGTTACCTGATAGTAAAGTTATTGAACTGACTCATCTTTGATATTCATCTGGTATTTTCCTTAAGATGATTTCAGCATAAATCAGTAAGACTCTAATTTCTTTTCCTGCTAGTATTATCAGTGCTCATATCCTTTGCCAAGAATGTGCACTTCTGTAATAAATTATGCTTTTATATTTACTGGGATTATAAAGGCCCTTATTTGTGCACACACAGAGATCTTATCATAAGATCTGTACAAATGTGTATTTCTTGCAGTAAGTGGCAGTCCCAGCCCTCAAGGGATTGCATTTTATTAAACATGCATGAAAGACAAGACTGATAGGTGGACTGTTGGGATAGATGGAGCTGATGGAGTAAGAATTGAATGCATGTGTCCATGCTGTCTCATCCCGTCTGCTCCATGGCCAGACCATTAAATAGAAAGATTTGGCCTTACAAGTTCAGTGTGAAGTTACTTTTGATTTGGCGGTGCTTTTTCCCCCCCTCCCCATTACCATGTCTGTTTTTCAAGGGTAGAGATTATAAATAGGGTTTAATTACTAAAACTGTGTTTCTTACGCATTTAACTTACTACACTGTCAAATGGATGCTAAAAATAAATGACCCCAAGCAGAGGTTTCATTTGGTTCCCTCCGTTTCATTCAGGGGAAAGCAAAGAGCACCTGTGGGTGACTGCACTGAACAGGGAGCAGCTCTGGCTGTGGCATGCACCATCACTTTGCATACTCTATCCCAAAAGCTGTGCCTTTGGACCTAACATGCAAAACTGGAGCTCTATGCAAAGCCAGCAGCTGCTGCCTGATCTGGCAGTCCTGGGAGAAACAACATAAAACTACATTTTGGGGAGAAGGTGGTTGTACACCTGTAGAATGTAACTAAATAGAAACTTTCTGGTTGATCCTCTTGTGTTCTGTTTTTCAAAACTAGCCTATAATGGAGAATTTTAAGACTCTTGAGGCACATCTGTTCTTTAATTTCATAAATATGTGTGTGTGTTTAAGTGAACATTGCAATAGTGGCCATCTCTTGTCCTAGACAATTCTATAAAATACAGAACTAACAATTCATGTGCTGCTGTTCTATTTGAATCCTTTCCCTCCTTAATCCAAGCACAGTGGATAATGAGTTTCTAACCATAGCACTGAGCGTAACACCCCAAGGAGGGTGCTGGAAAGAAGGTCCTGGCTTTCCCTAAATCCAGTGTATTTTTATGGGTGTGTGTTTGTTTCAGTGATGATACTCTCAGACTCCCTGCTTTTCCTAGGCACTGTAAGGTTCCCATAGGGAGCTGCTGTGAAGCCTGTGCTGATGAGAACAAGCTCTTTGCCAATGGCAAAGCCTGCCAACATCTTGCATTTCTCTGGCATTTTCCACTTGGAACAGCACATGTCCACACAGGCTTTCTTGGTGAGTGATTACATTCAGTTGGGACACGCTTCCAAGTGTTATTTTGCTTTATATACTTAAATTCCTTTTTCCAAGAATCCCAAATTCATTAACTCAGTGTGCTATTCAATGAGCTCTTCAACTTCCCTGTGGCCTGGAGAATGCAGGTTACATTTTTATAAGGGTGTTTTTGATATAGAAAAAATTAGATTAGATATTAGGAAGAAATCCCTCCCTGGGAGGGTGGGGATGCCCTGACAGAGGTTGCACAGGGAAGCTGTGGCTGTCCCTGAACTTGTCCCAGGACAGGTTGGATGGGGCTTGGAGCCACCTAGGATAGTGGGAGGTGTCCCTGCCCATGGTACAGGGTGGCACTGGATGAGGTTTAAGGTCACTTCAAACCTTCTACGATTCTGTGAAATTAAATATCTTCTTCTGAGGCATTAAGTCAAATCTGAATCAAAATCACCATCTGAAAGGAATGGTGCGGGCAGGGTAAGGTTGTTCTCCCCCAGTTGAGAGTGACCTTTCCTGGCCACTTAGTGGCTGTTTTCATTTAACTACTGTTTTGCGGATAAATGGGGTTAAATTCTCCCCCAAAGAGTTTTATTTAAACTGATGTAGTTCTCTTCCAACAACTTTGTGCTTTGACAAATTGACATTTTCTTTACAAAAAGTCGTCTTGAAAAGTGCTCGAACACCTGCACTGTGTAATCTCTGCACTTTAACGTGTCAGTCATTTCCCTTTCACCACAGAGCCAACACATCCATGGGTGTTTAATATACTGAGAGAGAGTTTGAGTTGGCAAGGGAGGTAGTAAGCCCTCAGTGTCTTAAGAAATAGTTAAATTAGAAGCTTAGGTAGTTTGGTAAGAGAGTAGTCATCGTTCATTTAAGTGTGCTGAACCAATCCTCTGTGCCTCAGAGAGAAGCATGGAAGTCCCCCTTGTGTCCCTGATTTTGCAAAGCTCTTTCAACAAGGGGATATGTAAATTTGGGGTTTCTTCCTCCCTTTGATTGCTGCCCTTTTACTTTTGAAGTCATTGTGGCTGCTTTGTGACTGAGGGTTGTTGTATCACACTCCTGAAGGCCATGTTTAAGTTGCTGTGTTTTTATGGGTTTTGTGACTTCTGTGGGTTTTTTCTGCTTTGTGTAACCACTGATGGAATTAACCTCCTGGTACTGGTAGAATCACATTACAGTAAAGAGAACTTTTTTTTTTGTTTTCCTTATGTTAGAGCGAATTTTCCAAGAACTGTATGAAGATGTTATTTTCAGTTTTAATTCATCTCCAAAGCCTTCATTTGAAATGCTGGGCATCCATTTGTAGTGGCTTCAGTCCTTCCCTTCCTCCTCTCAGGGCTTGGCTGTGTGGCTGTGTGAACAGTTACCTAAAAATGAAGTGGCACCTTATTCAAAGCTTTCTTCCTAAGTCAGCAGGGGTGGCACTGGAGCTCATGCCACAGCTTGGCATTTTCACTGTTGGCACTCTGAATCTGTCCGAAATGGTGGGACAGAAAACTGAAGCCCTTGGAAAAGAGCAGGAGCAGGGCCTTGTCGGCTGCGCAGGGCTGGCAGAGCTGCCCAGGGAACAGAGAGCTTGGGGAAGTTGTGAGAGCCACAGCAGAGAAACAGGAAGAAGCTCAGGCAGGGGCAGTGAGGCACTGCTACCAGCGTGGTCTCTGAGCAGGAAGGTGCCACTGCTCGCCCTCTCCAACAGGACAGGAGAGTGCAGGAGAGCCCAGTCAGGTCTTGTGGAGAAAATCAAACCCCCTGTGCAAATGCTTTGCCAAGATGAGGTTGCCTTCAAACACCAGTTGGCAGCTCAGGAGCTGCTTGCTCCTGAGAGCTTGTGGCTGCCCCACACCTGGAGATGTCCAAGACCAGTGTGGATGGGCCTTGGAGCAACCTGAGATAGTGAGTAGCATCCCTGTGGGTGGAATGAGATGGTCTTCAAGGCCCATTCCAACCCAGCCTGGGATTCTGTGTAACAGCTCAGATCCAGGGCTGAAGGTCTGCTTGGCCAGAGGCTTGGCTGTGTGGAGCCAGGTGGGGTTTGCTCCAGGTCTGGCTTTGCTCAGCAGCCAAGGGTTGGACACAAGACAAAGATCACTGTAATGGAAGTACTTAATCTCTCCTCTCAAAAATATAATACATGCATTGGGCACATCTATGTTTTTCTTTGTGTCTGTGTATAAAACATATATTTATGTTACTTACTCAGACTCCATCTTGTCAATAGCCATGAAATATTTCCATATAAATTTTACTCTCAGCATTTAATGCAGCTGAAAAATGTCAGTGTCAGAAGTTTGTTCATGACTACTTTTACTAGAAGGTCCAGACAGATTTCCTTGAGTCACTCCAACTCTGTCATGCTTTAAGTGCTATGACCATGGAGACCAAAGGAAGTGCTGCACAATTGTCCCCTTGGCTGCAGACAGTGACCAGAGCTCGTGTTTGGGGTGAGGAGACCAAAACCAGAAAGCTGAGTCACATTTTGCAGACATGACGAGTGGGAAATGACAAAACACACCTTGTGTGTGCAGCCCTTCCTCCAGCCTGGCAGTGCCAGCAGCCTGGGTGTGTTGGCTGGGGATACAGCCTGTGCCAGCGTGCCAGGAAATCCCCAAAATTGATACCAATGGTACTGAAAAAGATTGAAAAAGATACTGAAAGGAAATATTGACCTTATGTTCAGCTAAATTTGTTTTACATGCCTTACCTGACCAGAAGCTAGCTGTTAAATTTTGCCAGCTGGTTCCATTTTTAGCTGTTTTTTTTGTTTTTTTTGTGTGAAACCACTGAATAACTGTAGTGCAGAAGGACTGTCAGCTGCACTTGAAGCCTGAGTGCATGTTGGATTCTTCCCCCAAAATCCCATAAATACTTAAATAAAAGCTTATTCTGATGTTTTCCCTAGAGTTTTTGTTTTTAAACCATTCCTACAGCAGGGAAGCAAAAGAAGGGGAATGAAGGTGTGGATAAGTTAGAGATGTAAGAACCAAACCTTAATGATTTTAATAGAATCTTTAAAGGCGTTGGCCCGGAAATACTTAGAAGTTGGCTGAACTCGGTGCTGTCCCCAAGGGACAGGGATGGATCTGGAATGAGATTTTTGGAGGCTGATTCTGGAGCTCTAAATCATGCAGCAACAGTTCTTTCCGCGGTACCAGTGAGGCTTCAGGAAGGGGGATCCTGAGGTTTTGGCAGGCAGCAACTTTTGACCACAGCACAGCAGAGCAAGTGGAAAGTTTTGCCAACGCTCCAGGTAAGAAAGAAATGCAGAGGAGATTTTTTCCTTCCTTTCCCCCCTTCACATGAACTTTAAAGGAATATAGTCAACAAAAAGCTCTGCCCAGTCAGGTGTTGCAGTTGAGATGTGTATCATTTAATTTTAGGAATTCTTGCATAAATGTTTGCATTCCTGGCAAGACTTTGGAAGCTGCCACTGGCAGAGAGTTTTTCCATTTCAGAGAACCTGGCTCTGAGTACTTTGGTGACCCAGTATCTCGAAATTCAAGAGTGAGCCTTAAGCTGGGCTTCCCAAGTGAAAATACCCTTAAACAGATAACTGTCAAACATCCCTGGAACTGTCCAAGGGCAGGTTGGACAGGGCTTGGAGCAACCTGAGATAGTGGAAGGTGTCCCTGCCCATGGGAAGGGGTGGCGCTGGATGAGCTTCAAGGTTCCTTCCAACCCACATTATTTCAAGATTATATGATGAAAAGTTTATTTGTGGAATAACTAGGTTCCAAATTCCTACTGTATAGAAATGTTGGGCATTTTTCCATCTGCTTTTCCTAATTGCACTGTGCTCATATTAAATCACCTGCAGAGATGATCATGAAATGACATAAATAATAGGTGGACTTGAGTAGTGCATTCTAATTGTTTTAGGTCTATATCCTAATAATTCTTTTTCATGAAACTTGCATCAGATTTTTCGGGTTCTTCTTTGTTTCTTGGCTTTCTTGCTGGAAAACAAGTGAGCTGGTTTTCCACATAAGCCTGACCCACGCAGTGGGGATTACTGGTCAGCTGCTTGAGGTTTTTGACCAATTTTGAGACTCTGCCATCTAAACTCTCTGCTTTGTGGCTTTGATTTCTGTAGCAAAGGATAGTGATTGTTGCCATTTTTAAAGAGTATTCTTGGCATCTCTCAGCCAAGATTGTTGTTCCCTCTCAAGGCTATTTTTTATTTCCAGTGCGATTTTGGTTGAAGTAAAATATTATGTTGAAGGACAGTTATTTAAAGGTATTAACTCAAGGAGCTCTTTTGTTCCTGGAATATATGAACTCCTTACTTTGGATTTACTCGGTTTCACTTTGAAATCCTTCTGTGAGTTTGCCATACAGTGAATTTACATATATAGTGACATTGGTTTTTCTCATAACCTCTCAAGCTGTTGCAGCAAGTGGTTCTTGTTAAGTCTCCTTTGCGTAAACAGGATAATTGTAACATAAACCATTGTGCCCTGAATCACTTGCCTCTTCCTCAGACCTGCAGATGCTGTCCATGGGAAAACTACAGCACTTGGCTGGGTTTTCTGTCCAGGGAACTTCCATGGCCAGCATGACACAGGTGTAGGTATTCAGGCAGAGATGTTTCCAGCCTCTTGAATATTCCTGTTGCGGAGGTCATTCCTTGCAGAATGTAACATAGGGAGGATATTTTGAATCCAGCCTAATTCAAGTTTATTAAAGGACCATGTCTGATGCCCCTGTCTCACCAAGCCTTGCCTCCTGTAACATGGAGTGTATCCGTGGCCTGATAATTTTGCAACTTCTGTTTTCCTCACTTTTGGCCTCTAAAGTAGCCTTCAGCACTAGAAAAGGTGAAACTTTACACTGGTGGTGATGTTGGGACTTTTCCAGAGTTTCAGCCCTGCTATAGTATTTACAGCCCTCCTTCCACTGTTGCTGCGTCATCTATACTGTCAGTAATTGCCTATAGACCAACAGGTCATCTTTAAAAAAAGATTCAATATCTTTTTTTCTATTACCTCCCCTATAGCAGGAAGTCAGATATGGTTTCCAAATCTTAAAATCTCATGTCTCGCTATGCTGTGTCAACTTCCTTGATGAGCTTCACCCCACAGTGTCCTCCAAAAATGTGGCACAAAGGTTGAGTTTTTACCCTTCTGCTCAGATTCCTTCATTGTACCCATGCTTCCCTAGGAAGGCATGGGGAGAGCAGTCACAGAACTATAGAATCATTGGAGTTGGAAAAGGCCTATGACCGGTCCCCACCTTGTCACTAGACAAGAGCACTTCTTGGACATCTCCAGGGATGGGGACTCCACTATGGGCAGTTCGTTCTGATGTCTGACAACCCCTTCCATGAGGAAATTCCTGATGTCTAACCTCACAACTTGAGGCTGTTTCCTCTCATCCTGTCCCTTTTTCCCTGGGAGCAGAGCCTGACCCCCATGGCTGGGTGACCTCCCTCCTGTCAGGGAGTTGTGCAGAGCCACAAGGTCCCCCCTGAGGCTCCTTTGCTCCAGGCTGAGCCCCTTTCCAGCTCCCTCAGCTGCTCCTGGGGCTCCAGACCTTTCCCCAACTCTGTTCCTAGGCACTCTCCTACTCCTCAAGGTCTCTGGCCATGAGGGCCCAGAACTGGGCACAGCACTTGAGTTCCCTTAGCAGTGCCAGCACAGGGGACAGACACTGCCCTGGACCTGTGGCCACAGCTGGGCTGGGACAGCCCAGGGGCCATTGGCCTTTGGTCCACCGAGGCACTCCTGGGCTCATTTTTAGGTTCTATCCCCAACACCTCCAGGGCCTCTTCCAGCTTGTCAGCCACTCTTCCCGTCAGCCTGGAGCTGCAGGGGGTTGAGGTGACCCAAGGCCAGGGCCCAGCACTTGTCCTTGTTGACCCTCATCCGTTGGCCTTGGCCCATGGGTCTGCTTGCCACATCAGAAGAGAATCTACTTTTCCATTTGTGGTGGAAGTGGAGTGATGGGTGCTCTACATGGAGTCAGAGGTAATCCTTCTTCCTTGTGTGGGAAGCCCTAAATTAAGAAATAACATTACAGTGATTTTCCAGGATGCTAGGCAAAGTCATGTAGAAACAGAGTATTTGTTATTTCTATTATACAATCACAGGATCAATCTAACCAAATAAAATGCTCTAATCTGATTTGATAGAAATGGAGGGTGACATTCAGACAAAAAGCCTGAGTCATTACTTAGCTTATTGTCTATTCCTTACTCTTCTCCTAATAGATTGAAAGTTAATGACTGTGCTGGTGAGTCACTTACTTATTTTTGAAATTGGTCGGGTCTTTGATTTTTTAAGAATTGGACAGCTTGATATAAACAACCTCCCTCTAATGATTTTTCTTACACTTGTGAGGACGTATTCTGGTGATGATATTTATATTATGCTGTGTTTACTCATTTTCAGAGCTTTTCCACTCGGTGAGACTAACTCTGGAGTAAGCTTGTGCTCAGCATGGGAAAAATCTCATTATTCTTCTTATCTTTTGACATATCCTGTACAACTAAATTATCTGTAGGAACGTACTGAGAATGAAAATGTTCCAGTCATAATCTCTGTCTATGTGTGTGTGTAGCTTTTTTTTGTGAGTTGCTCTGTTATTGTCAGTGTTCCAAGAGAATGATCCCTTCTCCACTTCAGTCAGTCACCTCAAGTGAGTATGAGCTGAGATCACAGAAGGCTCTTGGCTCAAGGAGTGTTCCAGCTATCCACTGATAGCTTGGCACTGATAGTGTCTGAAATTGTGCCTAGCAATGAAACACTCTTGTTGTGACAGAAGTAGAGCTCACGTTTGGGTGAAAGTGAGATTTAGGCACTTAGGGAGAGGCTGGCTCTCCATGACAGGGCCAGGCTAAACTGTGGCCTGTTTGCTGTGTAATTTGTAAACTTGGACATAAACAATGAGAATCAGAGGGTCGTGGAATGATTTGGGTTGGAAGGGACCTTATAACCCATCCAGTGCCCCCCCTGCCCTGGGCAGGGACACTTTCCCAGGTTGCTCTAAGCCCTGTCCAGCCTGGCCTTGGATGCTTCCAGGGATCCAGGGGCAGCCACAGCTTCTCTGGGCACCCTGTGCCAGGGCCCCAGCACCCTCAGAGGGAAGAATTTCTTCTCTATGTTGAAACTAAATTTCCCCTCAGTCAGTTTGAAGCCATTCACCCTTGTTCTGTCATTACAATTTGTGATGCAGAGTCCCCCTCTGGCTTCCTTGTAGGCCCCTTCACATCCTGAAAGGCTGCTGGAAGGTCTCCACACAACCCTCTGTTCTCCAACAACTGAATCTCTGCTTTGATTACCTATAATATACAGTTAAACAGTCTGGTCAGCTTAGTTAATGTTGGTGGTGCTGCCTGTAGGGTGCTTTTCCTTTAGGAAGGAATGCTGTCAGCCTCAACAACAGCACCGTCACAGATGGTGTGATAACACCAGATATCAGGGAACCAAAACAATCTGTGTTGGTAATATCAGAGTGTCCTTGAAGATGTGTTTAGAGGCACTACTTCCCCTGCATCTGCCAAGGGCTAGACTCACCAGCTCCAGCTCGAGTGCAGAACTTTGTATGTGCTTGTGATAGAGCCCTGAATTAGTTATGATCAGCCTGGGGAAGAGGAGGCTGAGGGCAGAGCTCACCACGGGCTGCAGCTCCTCCTGTGGGGCAGCTCCAGTCTCTGCTCTCTGTGACCAGGGACAGGACCCAGGCAACGGCTGGAGCTGCACTAGAGGAGGGTTTTCCTGGATACCAGGAAAAGGTTCTTCCCCCAGTGGGTGGTGGAGCACTGCCCAGGCTCCCCAGGGAATGGGCACAGCACCAAGGCTTCCAGAGCTCCGGGAGTGTTGGGACAATGCTCTCAGGGTGGGATTGCTGGGGTGTTGGTGCAGGGCCGGGGGTTGGACTGGATGATCCTTGGAGTCCCTCACACTCAGGACATTCTGTGCCTTCTTTTCCATTAGGCTTTGTGGGATAGACAGTATGTAGGGGAAGTGTTAAACAAGATAATTTTGAGATCACAGCTCTATTTGCTGCAGATGTTTGCAGTAAACATTCTTCAAGACTTTCTTCACGACTCTTGATGAGTGTAATCAGGATTTCCTGGTTGTGCTGTATTTGGCTCCTCTGCCACAGTGCAATTTTTTGATATAGAAATCTCTTCATATGCTTTACCCAGACTCCATGGATAATGTAGTGCGAGCTTCAAGAGGGTGTGGTGTAATTAACTGATTTGAATTAAACCCACTGTAAGGGATTAAGTATTCAAGTATTCAATTCACTTAAACATCTGCTTTCTCTTGTCCTGCTGGCTCTGGGAAAAGCATGGATAGCTGTCCCTCTTCCAGCCCTGGGCTCCTGAAATGACACTGGAGCCTGTGCTTAGGTACCTGCCTGTGTTTATCTCATCCTGAGAGACTCTGACACAGCAAGCCAGGGGCTCCCATTTGGAGTAATCTGGGATGTGCCATACTGCTGGTTGGAGCCACGTGGGAACCCAGGATCCCAGGTTTTGTGTATGGCATGGAGATCTCCTTGCTCCCTGGCCCTGCTGTCCCTGCTGAGAGCCCTGCCCGTCGCCTGCGCTCTGCGCGGGTGTTGGGATGCAGTTGTTGGTGACGTGGTTGCATTTTTGTCCGTCTGCATGATCCTTGCCTCATCCAGCAAGGAGGGCAGATGGCGCTTGGGGACTCATCCTGGCTCTGTAGCTAAAGAGGCTGTTGTCTGCAGCACCACAAACGCGCTTCCTGCAGATGTTGAAACAAATGAGGCGGGGGGTTGTAGGGAGAGAAAGCATGATCTCATGTCTGAGCCAGTTGAGGGATCATCTGGGGAGTTGAAACTCTGCCTTTAGGATGCAGGACATTAACTCGAACCAGGCTTTTCACTCTGGGTCCAACCTGTTCTCTTATTTCTCCAGACAGAGCAATATCCTTGGCTTGGTTTCATGTATCCTCTCAAAACAAGCGTGGTAGTTGTCTGTGCACTTAGAGGAAATGAGTATTTTCTGGTTTTACAAATTTCCTCTCCATTACAGTGATTGGGTAGCTCCTGCTGTTCCCTTTCCTGGTTTGCCTTCCAAGATGGCAGCAATTCCTCCAGAACTGATATGGCTGGGCACATTCACTGTGATTCTCCAATGCTGAAGTCTATGTTACTCACACTTCCTCAGATAAAAATGAATAAATAAACCCAGGGTGATTCCTAGCCTCAAGCTATTGTTAGGGCTGACAGGAAGGAGTGGTCAGGCATGACCAGGGGTGTGATGGAATTGCTGTCTCTGGAAGTCTACAGAAAATGTGTGGGATATGGTGCTTTGGGACATGGTTTAGTGGTGGACCTGGTGGTGCTGGATTAATGGTTGGACTTGATGATCTTGGAGGGCTTATACAGCCTTTATGATTTGGTGATTAAAGAAAGGACATTGTAATGTTGTCATGATCATAATGAAACTAAATTTGTATTGTCATGCCTTCATGTAGTTGCTTAAGAGCAAAGGTTTGGGAGTGACATAAATCATTGTTTAGGGCTTATCCTGCCATTTCAGAATTGAGAATTAGGAATCATATCTTGAGACCAAACCCCATATGGTACTTCTCTTCACTTTGAAATTTCTGCTGATGGTTCATGTCTGACCGTGGTCCAGCTGGATCTGAGAACTGCTCCTGTCCAGCAGTTCCCAGGATTTTTTAGAGATGCAGAAAGGAATAACCTCTGTTACTCTGATGGCTGAAAACAGTTCTGATGTTGAAGGCCTCTGGTGGCCCTTGATCTTCGCACAGTGCTCAGAAAGCAGTGGCCTATGGAGAGTCTGTTGAAGAACCATGAAGTCCTGGTTTGCGGTTTGTCCTTCCAAGCTTCTGGAGCATCTCCAGACAGCCGGGGTTACACACAGCTCCAGCTGGAATTCCCTTCCCAGATTTACAGAGGGCAGTATTGCTGTTCCTGCAGAGCTCACAATCCTAACTAGGACTGTAATGCATGGAAGCATAAACACCACAATATATTTAAGGGAGAAATATAATTCCTCTCTTCTTTTGTTTATCTGTAGAGCTGCTAGAAACACTGGGATGACTGGAATTTAAGATACTTGATTCCTGCACTTACCCTGTGGTAGAGGAAATAAGCACAAGAAATTTCTCCAGCTCAGGCAGGTAAATACCTATATCTCCACAGTCTATGTGAATTTAAGTTCTTGGTAAAAAAATGATTTGTGGAAACCTTCCTAAAGAGTAGGAACTGATTTCCTCTGTAAAATATAGTTTAAAAGGAACAAGCTAATTTTAATTTTTTTTATTTATTTATTAGTTAAAGGACCTTTCATACTGAACTCTGCTCTGAAAAAAGGGGAAGCTTCTCCTGTGTGGGATTGAAATAGATACTGGGCAGTTGTCTTGAATAAACTAAGG
This sequence comes from Drymodes brunneopygia, assembly GCA_013400955.1. Taxonomy (NCBI): domain Eukaryota; kingdom Metazoa; phylum Chordata; class Aves; order Passeriformes; family Petroicidae; genus Drymodes; species Drymodes brunneopygia. The sequence goes on from VZTZ01049854.1 coordinate 99,098, forward strand.
CAGAAATGTCTATCATAGATCCTTATCAACACATTGTGGTAAGTAGCACTGAATCTTATATATATGTATATATATATATGTATATATATATATATATGTATACCATGTTCTCTGATGTACACTGTCTTGTATAATTACTATTTCCTTCAAGAAATGGTAGGTGTGTCTAGCTTGCTTTCTTACAGTGCAGGTTTTTTTGGGTGTGTGTGTACTCTTTTCCTTTTCATTAGTGTGAATGGAGGGATAGGTTGACAGTTTGGGATACTTAGATCTTAAACTGGTGTAAATCACTAATGGTGGTTCAAAGAGATTCCTCAAAATATATCATGCAAACTCTGAGTAAGATGATCTGTGCCACTCAGCAGCACACTGTGCCCCTGCTTCCCTTCCTCCTGCTTTATTCCAGTGTTCCTGCTGCATCTTTGTCCCAGCTGTCACACCCTTGTGATGGCAGTGAGCCAGTGGATCCTGCTGAATGAGCGAAAACCAGTTCAATACAAAAAAAGACAAAAATTTCTTAGGGAGAAATCCTTCCCTGTAAGGGTGGGGAGGTCCTGGCACAAGGTGCCCAGAGAAGCTGTGGCTGCCCCTGGATCCCTGGAAGTGTCCAAGGCCAGGTTGGATGGGGCTTGGAGCAGCCTGGGATAGTGGAAGATGTCCCTGGCCATGGCAGGGGTGGCACTGGACAGGCTTTAAGGTCATTCCAACCTAAACTATTCTGGGATTCCATGGAAGGGTTAGAAAATCCATTCTGTGCTGTTGCAGCTGGCCCAAGGGGAGAGGTGGGCTCAGCCTGTGGAAGTGTAGAAGTAGGGACAAGGGAAGGAGGAGGGAAATGGGAGCAGAACTGCCCTTTGTGGAGCGAGCCCGTGGCTCAGCAGCCACTAAATGTAGCTATACTGGAAGTGAGTTTCCAAAGCAAACACTGGAATGGCAATTCCTGCCCAAGCTGAAATCTGGAACCATGCTGGGCGTGTTCCTATCAGGGGCTTCTCGTAACAGCACCGGGCTGACAGAAGCGATAGTGAGGTGTCCCCAGAGATAGCTGCCACACACTTGTCACAGTGTTTTACATGGCTAAAAATACTCCCTGTGCTTCCTAGAAGTGATTTCTTATCAGCCCTGTGGTTTGTGCCCCATGCACTCACATCCTCCACACCAGCGTGCAGCCAGCAGATGTCAAACTGGCTTTTACTCCCTCCTCAGTCCTGTGAACTCCTGGGAGGGAGGACAAACCTCAGGGTGATGTCTATGTTAAAACAATACTGACTTAATTCCTTTCAGCATCAGTGCCCTCTCCTGGATGGATTGCTTGGAATGATCTGTGCATTTATGTGAGAGGTGTCTTAGGCACTTGGTTATATTTTATTAAATCACTCACATAAAAGGACTTTTTGATACCAATAATCAACAAAATGGAGCTGTCCTACATATATAATATAATGAATAAGAAGTGTGTGAAGTAAATGTAGTTACAACTCTGTGGGAATGCTGAACTGTTGCTGTGGGAATGTTGCTAATTCCAGAATCAACACTGTTTGTGCAAGAGCTGATCCTTTAATTGCTTGGAAAGTGAATGGAAATCCTTGAAGTTTTTTAATTTGAAAACTGAAATCCCATGGGAAGTTTTACTGAAATTTTGAACAGTCAAGGGCAACAGGCTTTCATCAATGCAAAAATACTGGATTTAAATGATATTTGGCATTAAATTACTCAAAAGAATTCTGCATTTTCCAGAGGTCTTTGTGCTGACTGTTTTGTTTTCTGATCTTTATTTTTCTTCTCATTTTATGAAAGACTCTGAGGTATAAATTAAGATGTTCAGAAAGCTGCTGCAAGTGCAGACAGAGCTATACCAAAAATGAAAAGAATTAAAGTGTGTAATACATCTTAATTTACTTTGATATGGGGGATAAATATTATAACAATGGAAAAAGGCACTCAAGATAAAATTTTTGTGTATGCACAAAAGTTTGTCTTAATTGTAATACCCTGTGAAAGAAGAACATGGACTCCATGAAAATCAATTACTTAAGTAAACAGGCAAATATTTTCTTTTGTCCAGCCCCATTGTTAGCTCAAGTGTCCTTACCATGAAGGAAGTAAACCTACTTAATACTTAAGCAGTCTGCCTGTGCCAGAGTTTCCTGAATGCCAGTGTCCTGGTGGAGCTCTGCTGCGTGACTCAGCATTCTGCAATATGACAAATGTGATATTGAGCACATGCAAATCCCTGCCTTTCTGGGTATGTCCGGAAGGGTGGCAGGCAAAACCTGCCCGTGTTACGGGAGATCATGGGGCTGTGTCCCAGCCGCTGGTGGGAAGGGGATGGTGTTTGTATGCTCACAAATGCAGGGACATCTAAAAGAGACCAAAGCAGATAAGGACATCTAAAAGAGACCCAAGCAGATAATTAGGGACATTTTATTAAGGGGAAGGAAAGCACTCAAAGGTGAGGGAGGAACAAAGGAGGCAGGAGCAGGAGCTGTAAGAGATGGAGAGCTGAGGTGAGGTGTCAAAACAGGAGATGCTGAACCATGGCTATGGAGTCGTGGAAAGCCTTGTGGATAGAACAGTGGACGCTATCCACCTGAGTTTCCATAAATCAGAAAACCCATATTCAGACAGGGCACAGTGAAAACGTTTTGTTTTTTCTCCTTTCCTCTCCAAATTTGTGGAGAAAGCAGAAGTGAAATGAAACACATGTAAAGCGAGGTCACTTTGGACGGTGTGTTTTAGCTTTTTAAATCCATAGAATGCTGTGTTGGTTTAACACAGCCTGGATTTTAGTGGAGGTGGAGGAAGCCACAGAAGCAGCTTCTGAGAGAGAAAGCTGCTCAGAGCTTCTACTATGTCCAGCAGAGCCAATCCCTGAAGGCTCTGATGATGGACATGTTGCTGCCCCAACTGGAGAAGCTGGTAACGCCTCTGCGATGACATATTTAAGAAGGAAAACAAGGTGTGCACTTCTTCTTCCAAGGAGTAGCGAGGTGGCTGCTGGGGGCCATCCTGGTGCTGTGAGCAGCTGCATGGCTGCCGGGGGCTATCCTGGTGCTGGGAGAGGCCACGTGGATGGGACCATGCAGCCGGGGCTGGTGCTGGGACCATGCGACCAGGGCTGGCGCTGGGAGAGCCCATCCAGCCGGGTCTATCTCGACACGGGCTGCAGTGAGCTGTGCCTCTTTGGCCACTTTTAACCAGCCATGCTAGGGGCAGAAGGGCAGAGGTGGTGGCAGCAGCGTCTCCCTTTCGGTGCCCCACATGAAGAGAGGTGCTGGATGGTGCCATCACCATGGCGGGAACTATGGGGGTGACATGGCGAGCAAGTCCCCGATATAGAGCCCAAACAAGATCAGCCTTTCAGCGCTGCAAAACTCTTTAAGAGCTTTTCAATTGATAGAGCTTGAGAACGAGCAAATGTACAGGCAACAATTTTCTCCCGAGTCAGAGAAAAGGAAAAGGTGAAGACACGTGAGGAGAACAACATGGCAACACTATGGTCAGTGAAAGGAAAGAAGGGGAGGAGGTGCTCCAAACGTTGGAGCTGAGATTGTTCTGCAAGCCGTGGTGAGGACTATAATACAACTGTCTCCCTGTAATTCATCAAGTGCATGGGGAGATGCAGAGATCCACACACAGCCCGTGAGAATAAAGATGCTCATGCTGGAGCCAGTGGATGCTAAAAAGCTGTCATCTAGTGAAAGACCCGAAGAGAGAGAGAAGGCCCTTGCTTCCAGGGATACAGAAAGAGGACTCTTGCTTCCAAACTAAAACAGCTCATCCTTAGAAGACTACATCCCATGAACTAAGGACCCATGAAAAACAGTTGTGGGAAGACTGTTTGCCTGTGGGAGGGACTCAACGTTGCAGCAGGTCGGGTGGGACTGCTACTTGTGAAAGTTAAAATCATGCTGGAAAAGTTCACAGAGAACTTTCTCCTGTGGGTAAGGACCCCATGGCACAGCAGAAAAAAAGGACTCCTTTCCCTAAGCGAATTATAGAAAGATTTTTAGAAATAACAAACTGACTACAGACTCTCCTATTTTGTCTTTCTGCACTGTCGATGGGAAGGAAAGAGGGGCTGGAGGGAGGAAAATGATGTTCTAAAGGTTGTTTTTAGTTTTCATTATCCTCTTTTAATTCTCTTAATAAATTTTCTTTATACCATTCAAATTTGAGCCTTTTTTGCTCTTAGAGTGTTTCTTCCTGATCCTTATCTCAACTCATGGGCCCTTTGGTTTTTTCTTTTTCAAGTATAGCAGAGGAGAATGAGTGATTAGTTTTTCCTGAGTGCCTGGTGCTTAGCCAGTGTCAAACCACAACAAATCCCAAAATGGATTGAGTTGGATGGGACCTTAAAGCCCATCCCACCCCACTGCCATGGGCAGGAACACTTTGCACTGGAGTTAATTGTGAGCTTTTGAAATTTGTAACCTGTCCTAGATTTTTAAAGGAATGTAGATGTTGTTCCTCTCAGTGTTGCAATGTTTAAGTGATTTATTTACCATCATCTGTTTTTCAGAAGTACTTGAGAAATTTGTACAGATTTTTATCAAGACTTAAGGTGAACATAAGTCACTCGAGAAAGTGCAGCTTAGTCACCTAAACTAGCAAGGGCTGGATTTGTAAAGGCATTCAGAGTGAATATATTTCTCATGGTGTTTTCAGGGGGCTTCTTCAGAACTTCCTCTGAAAAACTAATAAAAAAATGCTTCTGAAATATGGACATTTAGCCCTTTTGATCTCCTCAGAAACTGGACCCTAAGTGGAAAATTGCTCTAATTTCCGCTTGCACTTAATTTGCATGAAAAACATTTATTTTGCTGTAAGAAGAGATCTAGACTTACGAGCTTACTGTGTGTATCTGTGTGTTTTGGTTTTGGTTTTTTTTTTTACTAAGAGGGAAATTGTTTATTTCATTTGTGACAAATTTCCTCCAAGTGTGTGACTATGGCCAGATATTAATAACACGGTATAATTGTAATCCTCAGTGTGTTTTTTTGGGTGAGGCACAGGGAAAGAAGATACTGCTTTTCTGTTTTGCTAGGCCCCTGTGTTCTCACATGCCTTTCCTGTTAAGGATCCCAGTCTTAAACCAGACTTAATTTTCCTGGCAATACAACAGCTGGAATGATGGGAATTGCTGCTTAAGTCAATAAAAAGCAATTTTTGTGATGGCATTAGTAAAACAGTTATCAACTTGCAGTAAAAATAGTGATGATCTCTGTGCTGCTGGGAAGAGGGCAAACTGGTAAGTGGTGGCTTGGCCTTGCTTTGATGGTAGGCATATGAAGTTGGGCACATGAGTTCAGGCATATGGGAGATGCAAGCAATATACTTTACAGAGTGCTTGTTGGCAGGTAGTATCATCTAGTATCTCCCTTTTACAGCCAGAACTGTGGGACACCAGAATTGCACATGAATTTCACCTATCAGCTGAGAGCTAAACCCAGCACGCCCATGTGCATCCTTGTCACTTAATTATAACTCCTCTTCACTGCTAAATGCTCAGTGATCTCTGATTTGTGGTGTCCAGGGAGGACAAGCTCTTTCTTGACAGCTGAGAAAAAGGAGGAGGGTGGTGTGTTTGTACTTTGGGCTGTTTCTTTTAATTACAAGGTTGGGTATTACAAAGGAAATGCTTCAGTCTGTATGAAGAAACTGAGGCCAGTTGTGAAACCAGCTTCATCAATGTGACATACTTGGGAGATAATATAATAGGGAGATAATAAAGCAGCTTTGAGCATTTTCAGACAGCAAACTGATAATAGGGGGCAGTGAGAGCTGGTGGTTTCTGGAGAGTCACAGCTTGTAAAAGTTCTTGGGGCAGGGTAAATGACAGAGCTGTGGTGACTTCACAGAGTTGTGTTCCCAGCCCTTCCCAGACACGCACAAAAATCCCTGTTTACCCCACTGTGGAGGAAAACTCTGGACTTTTTTTTGCCCAGGGGCAAAAAAAAATTTTTTTGTGGCAGAGGCAAAAATTTGTTCAGGGAGAAGTCACATCCTCCTTCCTGTTCATCCGTCTTGGAAGCTGCAGTGCAGAAGGTGATGAATGTCACTCAGTCGTTGGGATGTGTTCCTGTTAGCCCATGGAAGGCTGTTAAATAGGTGTTGGTCCTTAGGAACTTTGGGTTCCCATAGCTGAACCCTCTCGGCTGGGTCTGATGCTTTCGAGGTGAGCAACATCTGGGAGTATCGGGAAGAGTATGAATTCCCCTTTTCCTGTGGCTGCTGAACCACTTGCTGTGCCCTGACGGTTTCAGTGCACCACAGTTGGCATTGCCGCAGTATCTCCCTGCCTGCTCACTTGGTAACTCCTGCAGCTGCCAGGGGAAAATTCCAGAGCCAGGCAGACAGTCCTGACCAGAGTCTCCAGCAGCTGGCACAGCGTGGGGGTGATTACAGCCAGATAAAGCTGATAAATTCGGTGTCTGGGTCAGGCAGTGGCTGCAGTGGAGTCACCCCCTGTATCGCTGTGGGCATTTTCTCCTGGGGCTTTTGCCATGGAGATGTGGCTGTGCCTTCACACACCTCAGGCTTCAGCAGGAGTTGTGTTGGTACCACTAGGGCTGCTTTATAATGAATCCTGACTCAAGTGCCCCTTAAGCACTCACAAGTCATTTTTGCTGTCTTTAGAAGATTAGTTTTGGCTTTTTTTTGAGAAAATTATATCTAACCTGTAAGATATTAAGTTTTTTCTTTATTTGTATGAGAGAGATCCAGTTTGGCACAGGTCTCTGGGTGTGAGCAGGAGGCTTGGCTGAAACAACCAGTTCTGAAAATAAAAAAAAAAAAAAAAGGAAGCATCCAGATGAAAAAATATCAAGAAAGCACCAGGCAGAGCCTGAATAAGCATGTCCCATAGCAAGGGTATTGTCTATGATTTTAAATAAATTTCACTGAATTTCCTGATAGTGGCCTTCTCTCTGGTTGTTTTGGTTCCCAGTGACTGATAGGCTGTGTTTATTTTAATGTGCTTCACAAGGTTGGTGGGTGGTTAGGAAAAGATAGAAAATATGCATTTGTGTGAGACCTGATCCAGGTTTTAATACCTCACATTTCCTCCCAGTCTCTGTGTCCCTGTAAAGCCAGTGTTGGCTGCCCTGCAGTCTGCACTGATGATTCTCAGTGGTATCCAACAGTTTGTTCAAACTTAGGGCTGTGTAGATAAAGCAACAGTACAGCTGAAGTTGGTGACCTCTTTTTATTAAGGCTTTTACTTTTTGTTTCTTAATTTCACATCTTTTCCTATTTCCCTGGTTGAGGACACACCTGCTCCTGGGCAGGCAGCTCCTGCTGTGTGTTTGGGCTTTGTAGGAAACGGGAACCTCTAGAAAGTGCATGAAATGTGCTAGTGACTGTTTTAACAGCTTGCTTTGTACCTTCCTTACATTGTCTTGAGGGTGCCTTCACACTGAATATTGATGTGTACTAGAAGGTACAGTGCTGACTCTACCTCTTGCATGTGCAGTGTGCACTTATCTGCTCCAGAACACAGACTTTGAAGTAATTCCTGCCATTCTTCTTAGCAGGGGAAGGCAATTACTAAGCTGTATTAAGCTGTAAACCAGCCCATTTTTATTTTTCCCTTGCTGTACCCACTGATTCCTGCCTGACTAAATGCCTCGGAGCAGGTTCTGTGGTGAGGGGGAGTGTTGTTGGTTGAGATTAGTAGGTGTGGCTGCAGGAAAATCCAGCAGCCCCGGTGCAGGTACCTCTTGGTAAAGCTCCAGGGTGCAGTTCAGCTTTAGGATGCTCTATCCAGTATGAGTTTCCCTTACGTTTTGACTGGGTGATTTCTCTCTCTCTGTTTTTGGACAAAATGAAACCTTATTTTGATAGATGGGGATTTTTTGGTTCTGGAGCTTAATCACCTGTCACTCTCTGACTTTCAGGTGGAACACCAGTACTCACACATATTCACTGTGACAGTAAGGAAAGCCACAAATGTCACCAAAGGAGCCATTGGTGACATGCGTGAGTATTTCTATTTTGCATTTCTTCTATGAGCCTGTTGCTGTGGGCAGGGGGAAGATGGTGACTCATTATGCATTAAATGGTTGTTGGTGGGCTGGTGGTGGGTTTGTGTCTGTCTTGTTAAAGCCAGGGCAGTGTCCCCGTGTCACTGCTCACTCTCACTCAGAGCAGATCTGCCACTCCTTCTTCCCATTGATCCAGAAAGGCTGAGTGGGTTGTAAATGATTTGCCTACAAGCCAGCAACACCTACAATTAGCTTTTTGGCTCAGTCAGAAGTGCTGTGTGAGTGCAGTGAAACTGGGAATTGCTGCCACCTCACAGGGCTGTGGTTTGTTGGGGGAAAGAAAGAGCCCAGAGCTCTGCTGAGTCAGTGCAGAAAGCAGAAAAAATGTAAGGCCTTTAAAAAAAGCTCACCCAAATGGGTCAGCAGATCTTGTGGTGGGGAGATGGATGACACCAGCACTTGTTCCTCTTTCTGGGAGGCTGCTGAGCCTCTGGACTTTGCAGCTGAACAGGAAACCACTAGGAAGAGCAACTCTGCTCTACTCTTAAGGAGGGAAGAGGGAGAGAATATTGGCTGAATCTGCAAAAAGAATATTCCTGCTTCCTTGGGTCTGACTGCTTTGCTGCCAGGCCATCTCTTGCTTTTCCCAGTGCTCCCCTAAGTGTTGCAGGCTGGGGCAGGGAGGATGAGTGTGACCCTTGGCTCCAGCTCTCCCATCAACCTGATTGGTCATACAAGTGTTTCCCAATTCCTGGAAACTCCAGCAGCTGCTCTGACCCCCAGCTTTGCTTCAGGGGGGTTTCATAATTGAAGTCTACTGTTGATGCTAAAATTGGAGGAGGGTTACTTGAGAGGGGGATGTTCAACAGCCACAAGTGTAAGGGAAGAGAGGGGAGCCCTGGCAGAAGGGAAAAGAGGGAACTGGGAATCTGTCACCCCTGTGGGTTAAGGGGAAGGAGCACACAGAGACTATGCAGTGATGTGTGTGTGTAGACACACATATATATATATAATTTCATATATATGGTGGTCTTTAGATAAAAAGACCTCAGGAAAAGTGCTGGAAGAGTGGAACAGGGAGCCTATGAGTTTGTGTGTGTAAGAAGATGAGTTAAATGGAAAGACACAGGTTCTACCCAGGTTCTTGGATGCAGGTCATGAGACAGTGTGGGCAACATGGGAGGGGAAAAAAGGGAGGTTGAAGTGGGGACCCCATGATATGATATTAAAGGGAGTATGGAAAGGGTGATGAAAGCCAGAAGATCATGGCAGCTTTGTGCACCAGAGGAAATATGGTCCTATAGTATAAACTTCAAATATTATCCATCAATATAATTGTGAAAGATTAGAAAAAAACTCTCTTATATTAGCAAGTTGTCAAAATCAAGAAGCTGCTCAGGAAGAACATTTTATTTTGATGAAACCTGCCAGAGTCATGCTCTAGGGCCACTGAAACCTGCTTGGCTTCTTGTCTGAGGCAGCTGCCAGAGCTCAGTAGCCTGAGGCACCCCCAGTCTGGGCCATCTCTGGATGAGCTTCCAAGGACGCAGGGCTGTCCTTGGGGTCCTGGCAAATCCCCCAAAGTGAGAAAAACAGATCATTGCTTCTGTTTTTTTTGTTTTGGGAAAATTAAAAGTGTTTTTACTCCCTGTCATGGGAGCCTGGCAGCTACTTGATCAAATGAGTGATTGTGTTAATTATTATGGGGAGATGCTTGAAGGTGTGAGTGGGGAAGGGCCTTTACAGTTGATTTTGCCAACCTATATATATATATGTATTTGTTTTATTTGATTTGCCAGAAATGAAATTTGTTGAGGGAACTTTTCCATCAGGTTTTTTGTCTCATGAACGGGAAGATGGCTGTGAGAGACCACGTGTAAGCCCTGTTTGGGGTGGCCTGAGTGTTGCACTTCCCTCATGGACACTCCCAAGCTGTTGACTGTTCTGGGGGATTACCCCTAATTTTTTCTGTTGTTGTTGCTCCAGGTTATGAACCAGAGGTGCTCTGGGAACAAGAGTGTTAATTTTTCATTGTGGGGTGATGGAAGCCCGGGGGAAGATGCAGGATTTTGTTTGTTTTGCTGTTCTTTTTTCTCTGTCAGCCTTTCCAAGACTTTCTGGAGCAGCTCTGAGAGATCTGAGCAAATCTAACTTTATGAAATATGCTGAAGTGCTTTGTGTGATATTTTCCATCCTGAGGCTCTGAACTCTACCTGTATTCAAGGAGTTTTAGCTGGCAGGTCTGGTGTATGTGGTGCCCCACTCCACGGGTGGCATGGAGGCCCTGACTCCTCTGGCAGGGCCATCCACACCTCAAGCCCAGGTTGGGCAGATAACCAGTATTTCTAGAAAGTTTTCCAAGATTTCTTGAGCTCTTCATGAATGGGCAGTGTAAATATTGTGTCTCCCTCAGGCCATTTTGTCATTCTGTGAATATGTGTGTGGGGGTGATAAATGAGATTTCCTGTAAGAAGTTTCCACCCAGGATGTTGGGGAAAGGACAAAAGAAGTTTGAGGGCAGACCCTTTCTTTCCCAGCAGTTTATTCAAGTCCCTTCTTATTTCAGTTGTCTGCCCATTTACTGTTGCCTCTACAGAAGTCCTTCCTTTACTGGTGTCACTTGTTTCAGTTTCAGTGTCCCTGTCCAGGTGACTCCCATGCCCTGGATACCATCCTGTCAGCATCCAGGTGATGCAGCTGTAGCTTTACAAAGGTTTAAATCCTGGTTTAGAGGCTCCTGCTCTGGTAGGTGTGCACAGCTCCTTTCCAGGCTGGAAGGTTTGTGAGCTGAGTAAGTGCAGCAGGTGTGTGCTGGGTGACCTTGGCTGGCCGCTCTGTCACTCTGTCTGTCAACAGGACAGGGAGATGACATGACGAAAGGGTCAGCATGAGGACAGGGACATCTCTCACCTCTTACCCACACAGGCAAACAGGCTCAGTTTGAGGAAATGACTGTAATGTATTGCTGCTTAACTGTAGCAGAAGAGGATAGTCAGAAATAAAGCTAAACCTATCTCCTGCTGTACACCTTTCTTTCTTTCCTGCCGGATCCCTGTACCAGCTATCAATGGGATTGGAGTCAGGCAATGGACCCTGCTGAACTGGCAGAAACACAGTTCCATGAAAAAGAAGACGAAAAAATTGATTAGGAAGAAATTGTTCCCTGTGAGGATGGTGAGGCTCTGGCACAGGGTGCCGTGAGCAGCTGTGGCTGCCCCTGGATCCTTGGAAGTGTCCAAAGCCAGGTTGGATGGGGCTTGGAGCAATTTGGGCTAGTGGAAGGTGTCCCTGCCCATGGCAGGGGGAGCTTTCCCGTCCCTTTCAACCCAAACCGTTCCAGGATTCTATGCCCCTGCTGCCCAAAACCTGCTACATAAAGCTATTACAAGGTGAAATATCAGAAAATTTGCATGGCTTTGGTAAGGATTTCATTATCCTAACTGCTTAGCTTGCTGTTGATTGCAGACCTTGTAAAATCACTTCTCTGACTGGACCTCTTGGAAAAGACCAGAGCCCAGTAAGCTCTTATATAGTAGATGTGAAGTTTTGAGTCTGCTCAGATGCCACCCAAACTGTAGAGCGCCTCCTTACTTCCATAACAGTACAAGAACTTGTAGGAAAAAAGTTGAGTCCCAAACTGCAGCATTGTGGAAGAGAAATGCTTGCAAACTGGGTCTCCTTTCCATGGCATCTTTCTCCTTCTGGATTTTCAGGGATCTTGGTGGAAACTGGGTCAGAGGAAGCATTGTAAAATTTGTCTTCTACCTTTCTTTAAACATCTATTTAAGTGTACTGGCTTTCACAACAAATGGTGGCATCTACAAAGGAAACCAGTTTTGTGACTCTGCTCTTAACGATCACTCAGCTTGCTTAATCCTGTTTGAGATTTGAAGCTTTTCCTTGCTTCATTTTCTTTTGATGCTGTGGTAATGAACGGTATCATTCTGAATATTTTTAGGAAAAAAATTCCCTCCTTAAAGATGTTTAAAGTTTGATAGCTCTCAGCACTGGCACTCAGCTTCCCTCCCAGTTGCTGTCCACCCCGTTGGAATCAAGGGTGCATTTCCACTGCAGTTAAGCTGCTCAGATAAACAAGTGCTGGGAGCAGTGCAGTCACCAGAGTGCAACTCTGGTTGCAAAATTTGCCCAGATAGAGCTGGGAAGCAGCTCCTGAGTGGCTTTTGGCATAGTCAGCCCCTGTCACTGCAGCCAGCTGTGGACATCCCCCCAAGTCCAGGAGATGCCCTTCCTCATTGCTTCCTGCATCTCCAAAGGAATCTGGGATGGGAGCACATCCTTTACCTGTCTGGCCCTGGCTCTGGGATCTGGGAATGAGGAAGGGATGTCCAGCATGCACTGTTTGACCCTCACAGCCCTATGCCCTGGGGCTGTTCCTTGTGAGCCAGAGCTCCTGGGGTTGAAGCTGGCTTGGTTAAACCCAAGCAGTCCAGGCAGGTGTGAGCAGGGTTTTAAATCTGGCCTAGCTGAAAGGGAAGAACTGGAGATTTGCCTGCTTGTATTATGGTTTGTGTTACAGCAGCTTGTTCAGGACTCATCCAGCTGCTCTCTGGACTACAGCTGGCCAGTCCTGCACCCTGAATTAGCTGCAGTGCACTTACCTGTCGGAGTGCCATCAGATAAGGCTCTTCCTGCAAGGCCCTGGAGCAGTCCTGATTTTTGCAATGGGAAAACAAGCCAAACTGCTCCCCTTTTCCAGCTTAACAGCCTGGGAAAAGTAGGTTAGAGTTGGCCAATCCTCCACATCCAAAAGCTGCATGTGCAGGTCTTCATGTGGCTGAAATATGGATCCACAAAAGATGGATAAAAGAAAAAAATATTAAATGAACAGTGCTGCTAACACCTGCTCAAAATGTCTACTGGAGATCTCAGTCTAATACTGAGGCAACCAAACGCCAGATTTCAGTTTCCTTGGCACACCCAGTACCCTTTCCCTTTTGTAGGGATATCCAGTCCTGGGAGGTAGAAGTCATGTTGGAAACAGTCTTGTGCGTTCCACAGTGAAACTGATCCAGAAAATGCTGCTCTTTCCAGCTGCAAAAATACTGTTTTGATGAGAAGTTGTGTCTATGAGTGCTTGCCATGCAGTTACTGAGGGGGGACCTGTTTCTGTGAGAAGTTGGTGAAAACTCGTTCCCATCCTAGAGGAAGCTCTCCTCTAGGAGAGGAGATGACTCCGTTAAGCTGTGATGATAACATGGAGCAGTGCTGGCTCAGGCCCAGGATCCGTCATGTGTGGCTGGAGAACCCTCCTGTCCCTGCTCCAGGCCCTGCCAGGCTGTGACCAGCCCCAGAGCTTCATGGTGGCTGGGAGCTGCTCCTGTTCCATGTGCTGTCTTGTCTCCAGGCAGAACTTCCTGGGCTCCCCTCCAGGACCTGTGGACACCACTGTTCCTCCAGTTTGAGCCTTTCACTCTCTCCATTTAGGAGGAGGCTCCCTCTATTTATGCCATTTGTTCCCTGTGATAATTTGACTTTTTCTTGCTTTCAGTTCTTTTCCCTCTCATCCCCTGTCCCAGGAGTGCTTTGAAGTTGTGTTAGGGTTGGGCTAATGCCTGATCCAAGGGAGAATTGGGAAGGACATCAGTCATAGTGAGATGTAAAGGAAAAATATGAACAGAATAAGAATGTGACATTTCCTCACCTCTCCTTGGCTGCCTTCAGTGAGACTCCCTGAGCTGGTTGTGCCTTTGGGGTAATCAGCTGTCACTGAGTTTCTCTTGCAGAAAATTCACTGGTTTTCCTTCAATCCACATAGGTCTTCTCATCCACAGCTCCTTGGTTTTCTTACGCTGCTCTGGGAGAGGAGTCCTTCACCTGCTGTGCTGTGAGGTCCCTCCCATGGCAGACAGTTCTCTGTGAACTTCTCCAGCATGGCTCCAAATCTCACAAGCACCAGTCCTGCCAAAAGGAGTTCTGCAGGTTGCTGCCTGAAGGAAACTTCTAATTAATTTTGAAACTTTTTTTTAAAGCATAAGCAGAAGAATCTGAACTGGGGTCATTTTGGGGCCCCTCACAACAAGAAGGATACTGAGAAGCTGGAGCCAGGGAAGAGGGAATGGAGCTGGGGAAGGGTCTGGAGTCCCAGGAGTGGCTGAGGGAGCTGGAAAGGGGCTCAGCCTGGAACAAAGGAGGCTCAGGGGGGACCTTGTGGCTCTGCACAAGTCCCTGACAGGAGGGGGCTCAGGGGGGGTCGGGCTCTGCTCCCAGGGAACAGGGACAGGAGGAGAGGGAATGGCCTCAGGCTGGGCCAGGGGAGGCTCAGCTTGGACAGCAGCAGGAATTTCTTCATAGAGGAGGTATTGTCAGGGGCTGCCCAGAGCAGTGGTGGAGTCCCCATCCCTGGAAGTGTTCAAAAACCATGTGCATGTGGCACCTGGGGACAAGGTTTAGTGGTGAACACGGTGGTGGTGCTGGGCTGATGGTTGAGCTCGATGATCTTGGATCTTTTCCAACCTCACCCCTTCTGTGATTCATCATCTGGGTACTGCCTTGCATTTTGTAGGAGTCCAACTGTCCCACAGATCCATCTGTACCAAAGAAAAGCTCTTACAACTCAAGATTGAGTTGTTACAACATTTATGTATTTCTGACTGCATATGTTCTTAAAGGGAGGGAGAAAATTATCAGCCTTGCTCACCTTTGTCACTGCAGGAAGGAACACTTTAGTGGAGGATGGTTTTTAGGGACAGGCTTTATCAAAGCGTGCAGCCAAGAGTGTTACAGGGCAGTTGAAATCCAGGGAATGTGTGCTCAGTGCTGGGTTTTTTAAGCATTCCTGACATTTGTCTGAATTGAAAAGTCAAGGGAAGAGACTCTTCTCCCTCATAGACCCTGAAGCTGCACTTCAGGAATATGGGAAATCAAGCTCTGGGGCTGCTGGGAGAGTCCCAAAACCTCTAAAACCTCCTGATACCAAACAAAGACCCAGTGTAAACTTGTTCTTCTGATTCAGAAAACTCTGCCAGTGTAAATTTGTATTAGCAGAGTTTATGCCAGACTGGGAGTAATCAGTACTCCATCAGATAACATAAATGCGGACTAAACATCATACTGTGGGTTTGGAGTAATTCAGCAGGAATGTGATGATATGCCTGTACTTAC
Organism: Drymodes brunneopygia; assembly: GCA_013400955.1. Lineage (NCBI taxonomy): Eukaryota > Metazoa > Chordata > Aves > Passeriformes > Petroicidae > Drymodes > Drymodes brunneopygia. Next base: position 114,205 of record VZTZ01049854.1, read on the forward strand.
TGCAGACCAAATTACCCTTTCCAAGTCTGGCATTTCCGTGGACCCCCAGTCAGAGCTGAGCCAGGCCTGCTTCTGTCCTACTCATGTCTTTCATGGTGGACTGTCATGGTTTGACACTGGCCAAAAGCCAGGCACCCACGAAAGCCACTCACTCACCCTCCCCTGCCACAGCTGGGCAGAGGAGAGAAAAATTTAATGAAGGGCTCATGAGTTGAGACAAGGAGCAGCAGAAAACACTCCAAGGGCAAAACAGACTCAGCTTAGAAGTGCAAAGTGAATTTATTACTAACAGAGTAAGAGGAGGATAATGAGTAGTAAAATAAGCCCTTAAAGCACCGTTTCCCCCAGCCCCTCCGTCCTTCCCACCAACACTGCAGGGAGACAGGGAGGGGGGTTTTGGTTAGTTTGTCACTTCAGATCTTCTGCTGCTCAGGGAGAGGAGTCCTTCCCCTGCATCCTTCCCCTGCTGCACCGTGGGGTCCCTCCCACAGGAGACAGTCCTCTGTGAACTTCTCCAGTGTAGTTCCAAACTTTATGAGCAGCAGTCATCCCAAAACTGCTGCAGCATTGAGTCCCTCCCACGGACACCCATTCCTCCCANTCTCTGCATCCCTGTGGATCCCCATGGGCTGCAGGGGCACAGCTGCTTCTCCATGGTCCTCCTCACAGCCTGCAGAGGAATCTCAGCACCTGGAGCACCTCCTGCCCCTCCTGCTCTGACCTTGGTGTCTCCATGTTGTTTCTCTCGCATGTTCTCACCTTCTCCTGTTCTCTGGCTAGAAAAAACTATGCCCCACTATGTTTTGATTTTCTCCTTAAATCTGTTATCACAGAGGTTTTACCAACCTCTCTCACTGGCCCAGCCTTGGCCAGCAGCATGTCCATCCTCAGAGCCATCAGGGATTGACTCTGCTGGACATGGGGGAAGCTTCCAGCAGCTTCTCTCAGAAGCCACTTCTGTGGCCCCCGTGCTACCAGAAACCAGGCTGTGCAAAAGCAATGCATGGAGTGAGATGTTTCACTGATTTAACAGTGAGAACGAGGCATTTAAATTCATTAAAAATTCCTAAACCCCTTAGACTGGCACACTACTAGAAAAATGTTATTTTGCTTAATGCTTCAGTCACTTTTCAGTGTGTGTCTGCAAAGGGGCCTGTACAGATAACCTAGAGAAGGCAGTGTTTCTTTGTTCTTGGCACTTCTACAAATGTGGTTTGACCAAAAGCTGACTTATTTGGGGTTTTTTTTCCCCTTTCAAGGCTGGATCAGTGGAAGCAGTGGTGTCCTGCACCAGTGAACTGGGTGATAGTGCACTGCCTGTGCTGGGAGCTGGTTCTTCCCTCCACTGAAGTAACACCAGAGATGAAAAGCACTGTCATAAAAGGCACAAATAATTTTTAATGAAGGTGTTACCTAATCCCAGTATTTCTCAAAGCATAGCTGCTGCTTCAGGGCTGCCTTACATCCCTTGTAGTCACCTTCCGCTCATGAAATCTGGGACTGCATCACCCCTTTGCAAAATCCCCAAAGCCACCAGCCCTGGCATTCCCTGTGGTGCCTTAAACACAAACAGCAGTGAGCACTCCTGGGGGTTTTAGGTTGCTGTGGCCTTCTGGCAGGTCTCCTGGCATCTACATTACTGCTAGACTATGGATTTGTCTGGAGCATCTCAAGTATCTGTTCCACTGTTGGCGGGACAGTTATTGATACACACAGTTTTTAAGAATTCCCTTTTAAAAAACTGAAAAATCACATGAAACTGGGAAAACCCATGAATTTAAAATTCATTACTATTTCTCCTGACCATGGAAGAGACACCAACTCATATTTCCATGCCACTGTGAGGCCTCATAAAATTCACAATTTGAATAGAAATTCTGTTGTTATTTAGCTTCCTTCCCCTTTGAGGAAAGAGAGGTCACCCAGCAATTCCCATTATTGGCTTGACCTCAGCCAGGCTGCTCGGCTGCACGTGCTAAACAAGTTGTACTGTAGTGCAGCAAGCCAAAAACATGGTGGGAAATACACAAAGATGGTCATTAGGGACCTAGTAAGTTTTTATCAATGGGATTGTGCTTAATGGTGGATAAATTAAGGGTTATTATCACTTTTTATTTTGAGATAGATATATATGTATCTCAGTATTATATTAGAATAGGATTTCTGTAGTTTCTTTATGGTAATTATGCTGTTGAAGTAGTTGAGATTGGAGTGACTGAAATATAAATCATATATCTGAAATACTAATCATATTAATATGGAGGCCTGATGACCGCCATCTCAGCAGACTAATAAGATCAAATGGTTTCCAGTCATTGCAGAAAATTTTACAGGTTTCCCTAATAGCCAGATTGCTTAAAGCATTACTCATTTTTCACTGTGAAAATGTTTGACCCTAATTACTGTCCACTGTGTGTTTCACCTGGTGATTCATAATGTAATTTAAAAGGAGAATCCGATAGCCATGACGTAACCAGGAGATAAATCAAATGAGGAAAAGCCAGTGAATCCTTACTTTCTACCTCTCAGCCATTCCTAGGGCAGCAGTTTAAGAACAGCAGTGGGGATGCTGACTCTGCTCTTGTTACTGGATGAGTGTCTTCAGCCCCTGGAGCTTTGGGGGAGTAGGGGAGTTGTAAATCTGAATTATCACCAACATTTTGTTAATTACCCTGAGATGTCATCTGCCTCCAAGTTGCTAATTGCAGGACCCTCATTGGCATGAGGGTGAAAGGCCTTAATTGTGTTTCTTAGTGTGCCGGTGGGGTTTCAGATACCTGTGCTTAATTGTTGGTTCAGCCTACCTTGTTCCTGTGAAGTGGTGATGGAGCGGCAGCGCTTGCATAAGAAACAGCCTGAGCCAGGGCTGAGCTGCACAGAAACTCTGCTTTCCTCAGAAGTGTCCTGGGAACAAGTGCAAATTCCGCCAAGTGGCTGCTGCTGAGGAAGCTGTGCTTGGTGTCTCAGGCAGCTGCTACAACAAAAGAGCAGTTCCCCAACAGTGCTGCCTCTACACAAAATCCTTAAGGTTGGAAAAGCCTTTAAGGTCATCAAGTCCAGATAGAGATAATTCTCAGATATAGAAAATTCTCTTGTCATGATTAAACATCAGCTTTTGACCCATAGACTGTAACAATTCTTCCTTCTAAAATCAAAATATTGATGGCATCCTTCCAGTGCCTAAAGGAGCTCCAGGAGAGCTGGAGAGGGACTTGGCATAAGGGCCTGGAGGGACAGGACACAGGGAATGGCTTTCCACTGCCAGAGGACAGGGTTAGATGGGATACTGGGAATAAATCCTTCTCTGTGAGCGAGGGGAGGCCCTGGCACAGGGTGCCCAGAGAAGCTGTGGCTGCCCCTGGATCCCTGGCAGTGTCCAGGGCCAGGTTGGATGGGGTTTGGAGCAACTTGGGCTAGTGGAAGGTGTCCCTGCCCATGGCAGGGGTGGCACTACATGGGCTTTGAGGTCCCTCCCAACCCTTGGGGTTCTATGATAACAGTGGTGATCAAGCTACTTCTACTTAGGTTTTCAACTTAGTTTTTTTAACATTACTTGGCAAATCAATTAGTAGGAGCCCAGGCAAGAATAAAAACATCCATATGCACACTGGCTGTTTAATCTACATTTGATAACTTCAGCGTTTTGAAATACATTAAGTGAATACTTCTGTGTTTTTTGCCAGGTTGCTTGTAGTTTTTGGTCCCCATCCAAGGAGTGAGATTTTGATTAATATAACATATCTTAAAGAAGTATTTAGTATTGCTTATCGCAATATCTTAATGAGAGCAAGCAGTCTTCCAAGATATTTTCTCTTCATCTAAAGAAGGAAGTAAAAAAAAAAAAATTTATTTTCTTAACTGAAAATAGCTCCAAATAAACTTTCAAACATGAAAGGGCAGGTGATTAAATCCTTGCCTTGGGTGAAAAAGCTAATAAAGAGATGGAGTGAGGTGACTTGGCAATACTGAACTAGCAAGACTGATTTTTCCAAGTTTAGTTGATCCATGCCTTGAGTTTCAACACTTACCTGGGTTTGCCTGATAGGAAGTTAGTAATTGATCTGTATGTCAGAGGTCTGGGGTTTCCACATGTTTGGGGGTTTTAAATATGGATAGTGTTGATAAGAAAAATTAGATTTTTGTAACACAATTAGGGCTGATCACAGCATGATCTGAATGAAGAGGGAGGCATTGATGTTTTGCCCAGAACTCTGTTCAGCCACTACGATTTTGGCTAAAATCCAGGTTTTGTAGGAAACTTCAGTCTCTTGGCAGAGTGAGACTGGGTGTTTATTGCCAAAGTCATGCTGGATATCAAGACTTAGCAAATGTGACCTCGTCACTTCATGGATTTTTAGTTTCAAAGAGCCTTGTTTCTCTTGATTCTTTTCTTTGTGGCAGAGCTTTGTGTAGTAGCAGAAAGGAACTAATGGAAAAGTTGGCAAGTTGGAACATCTACCGGTGAGGAAAGACTTGGGTCTTGATCCCCCAGTTCCCCTGCCCATAACAAAGAGACAAGATCAGACATAATTCCTCAGGAGCTAATAAAGGTTGCTATTTAAAGGCTTTCCACACTGATCCCCAGCTTTAAATAGCTGCTTGTTCCTTACTCAGGGAGCACTGAGACCACCTCAATGTAGCTGAGCCCCACAGGTACGGAGCACAGTGGAAAATTCCTTGAAGAGTTGGATTAGGATAACACTGAACAGGATTTGCCTTGGGACACCTTCAGAATCTTCTGAGTGGTTTCCAAAAGCCCTTTTTTTGTTGTTTGGTCAGGGTTTTTTCTCCAAAAGATAGTTGATTTGATTTGAAATTATCCAACTTCCTTGTTTTCCTCTCTTCCTTCTTCTCCCAGCAGGAAGGAGAAGTGGGTTTGGGCCTTAGGAATGTCATGGATAAGGTCTTATTGAACTCCAAGACTTTCCAAAATTTGCCTTTATTGAAAAAAGGTATCTTTAGACTTAAAGTGTGTACAAGGAGGAATGTTTGGACTTGTTTTTCCTAGTGTTAGGATTTAATCTGTTTCCAAAAGAGGCCTTTAAGGAATTGTTTGTGGTGGGTATTGGTTTGCTTGATAGCGTTTCACTAAAGTAGAGGACAAACTTGGAGGAGAGGATTCAGCTTCCTCCTGAGGGACAGCTTCAATCTCTGTTCCCTGTGCCCGGGGACAGGACTCAGGGAATGGCTGGAGCTGTTCCAGGGCAGGGTCAGGCTGGAGCTCAGGGAAAGGTTCTTCCCCCAGAGGGTGCTGGGCACTGCCCAGGCTCCCCAGGGAATGGGCACAGCCCCGAGGCTGCCAGAGCTCCAGGAGTGTTTGGACAATGCTCTCAGGGATGCACAGGGTGGGATTGTTGGGGTGTCTGTGCAGGGCCAGGGGTTGGACTGGATGATCCCTGTGGGTCCCTTCCAGCTCAGGATATTCTGTTATTCCATGTTTCAGTGTTGGAAAGACGTGGGTGTTTTACCAGAGCAGAGCAGGATGCTTTTCATGATCCATCACAACCACAGAAATAACTTCCCCTGTTTTCCTGGGAAGCATCTGGGCCCTGGCCCCATTTGACACACGAAAAAATCTCATTGTACAGAAAACCCCTGCGTGCTTTAACTTGTTAGAAATCGCATTTTTAGGGCTGCATCCTGTGCTCTCAGGAATGGCTATTTTTAGACACATCTGATGGGATTTGCCAGTGTTTCCTTTTTTGCCCCTGGTACTTCCTGTCAGCTGCAGTTGCCATATCTCTGTTTCCAGTCAGGGTTCTGCTGTGTAAATAGGGTCCTGATCCTGTGGTGACTCCCCAGAGCTGTGGTGGTGGCAATGTTTAATTTCTGAGCATTTCTTAACTCTGTGTGCAGCACTGCAGTGCTGTGATTGATTTCCTCCATCACTCCCAAACTAGCAAAGGTGAAAGAGGATCCAAAACCCACAGCAAACTGCTTATTTTCATTGTTTTGTGGGATACTTGCTGCTGTGACACGAGCCAAAGCCATTAAAGGATAGAAAGAGAGGAAGAAGTAAAAGCTTTTAAAAACACCACTGCCTGGCAGATGTTTGCATATTCACAATAAATTTGACTCAATCCCTGTGCCATTCTGTTTGCTCAAGGCTTTTCCCCTCCTCTCCTAAAAGCCTAATGTTTCTTTTGGGGCGATTGTTGATATCATTGTATCATTCCTGTCATACATTTATGTAACTTACAGAGTCGCATATCTTTCTGTCCTTGATGGTGTAGGGATCTGTGGTTTCACACAATTATATGAATTACTCCAGCCCAAGCTAGAGTTTCCCCTTGCCTGACCTGTGTTCTGCTCCACAGTTGACACTCCAGATCCCTACGTGGAGCTGTTCATCCCCACTGCCCCTGACTGCAGGAAGAGAACCAAGCATTTCAACAATGACATCAACCCTGTGTGGAACGAGACATTCGAGTTCATTCTGGACCCCAACCTGGAGAATGTTCTGGAGGTAAATCCCATGGCTGAGCTGGGGAAATGAAGGGTAAAATAACAGTGGCTTACACGTGTGTGGCATCTGATGTCCCAAGATTACCCCTTTGTTTAAAATGTTAAACCTGGGTTTAGCCATGGTGCTGAGCAAGAGGTGTTGGATAAATTGAATTATTCAAGGAGTAGCCTGGAGAGTCATTACAAGATATGTCTGTCACTCATCTCTTGCACAGGTCCTGAGGGATAGTAGCTTGTTATTCCTCACATAAGCTGTGGAGTACTCCCTGCTTCCTACCCTGATTCAACTCTTTTGGACAGGGAATGGGTGGGGCTTGAGTCAAGTGTCTGCCCAGGGAGACAAAGCAAAAGGCTGTTCTGCTGTGTCGTCCTTGCCTGGAGCCCACCCAGGGCTCTTCTGGGGACCACTTCATGTGCAGCCTTGTTGGCCAAGCCACTCTTCAGTCTCAGTGTGTTAAACTTCTCCAGGCTGTGCACAAAAGCTGAATGTTAGGTCTAAGTGTTTTCTGAGTGGGCATGGCAAGGATTTGAGGTTAGCTCTGGTCCTTTGTTAGCTCTGTTCTTCACAGAGGCTGGCCCTGACACCTGCTCTCTTCTGACCCAAGCTTACAGAGTTCAGTCTAAACTGGCCAACTGGGATGGAGGCTGCAGCATGTGAAGGTTTTCCTTGAGCTTGTGACCATCAGGCTTTGGGTCTGAAAGGGAATTGTGCTTCCTACAAGCTCCCTGTGTTCTTCGGGAAGGCTCTACACTTTGGGCATTTCACCCCTGGTCAACTTTTTGGATCATGAAGAACTATCACATGCATCCTGCACTAGAGACAAAAGATACTAGGGAATTCCCAATGATTTCCTGGGCATCAGTTCCTGTCCGTTCCTCTGGTGCTGTTGCTGGGCCCCCTGGAGCAGAGCTTGGGCCCTGCTCTGAGCTCCCTTACACTTAGGCAGCTTCCCTAGGAATGTTTGAATTTGTTGAGGACAAAATTTGGTTCAAGGGTTTTGAAAGGATAGAATTACTACAGTCACAAACACAGCAAGATGGATTGTAGGTAGAAATTGGAAAGGTGTCTTTACAATAACTAAAGGCTGTTGCTTGTTCTGAGATAGTGCAATAAAATTCTGTTCAAATTGCCTGCAAAGAGTAGATGATAACATTTAGAAATGGTTAATTGTGGACCTGGCAGTGTAGACAAGAGCCTTTGGATTCTGCAATGGAGTGCAGTGTCAGAAATCTGTAAAGTCACCTCCCCACCCAAACCCTCTGTGAATTCTGAAGCTGACTCCACAATCCTTGTGACTCCTTGGATTGTTTTAATCTGCATCTTTAGCTCTATCCCACGTACAGTTTTCCCTCTGAAGTGTAAGCAGCGCTTCAAAATCCCACTTTTGCTTTTGGTTTTAAGAGACAGCACTCAGAGATTGCAGGAGTGGGCATAAAGTTCTTCAAGGAAACAGAGCAATGTAAATACCATTAAAATAATGAGCTGTGTCCTAAAATAAAGAGAATTCATAATTTCAAAGGGTTGCTTGTGGCACAGGATGAAGAAGATTCTTTATAGCTGAGAAGAGGCTGATGCCAGATGTAGCAACTAATTATTCAAGTGATTGTATCTTGATTCCTTTTGTTTTCTGCAAAAGATGCAGTCCAAGCCACGAACGTGTGATATTTTAGAAGATATAATGCCACAAAGTGGAAAAAAAACCCATAAGTCAGATTAGTCTGGAGATCTCATTTAATAAAAGCTTGTGTAAATGAAAATTTGAAATTCTTTCTGAATATCTTACTTGAGGACTTGGAAAGCAGCCACTGGGTAAAAAGTCTGCTAAACTTAGATCCACATGGGTTAGAGCAAAAGCATGGAATGGTGTTCTGCCATATCCACATCCATCTTTGGATATTACCGCATTTTGGAAAGATCTCTGCTTCAACATGGAGGGTATGAGAAGAGACTTGAAGGTCTGGCTGGATACAGAGAGCAGCTTTGTGTAAATTGGAATGCTGCACATTTTGCCAAATCACTGCTGTAACAATCTTGGTCTGTAGAGTCAAGGCTGGTGTGTGCAGATTCCATCTTCTCTGAAAAGTTGCTGGGTGTTTCTTCAGCTTATCACAGTTAAAACTACAAGTTTCTCCACAGGGAAATTTTGCTGACTGGAAATTTGAAGGTACTGTGCTTTAGATGTAGAATTTGAAGGTATTAGAAAGATGGTGAGATTCACTGCCAAAAAGGTGCTGGGATGAAAATCCCGTAGTGAATAATCCTGGTGTACTCCTGAGGTTCAGTTCCTTGAAGTGCCACCTCCAGTGTCTGTGAGCTTCTCCTGATTTCAAAGAAATATCTGTTGGCATTGGGCATTGACTGGGTTGGGTCAGGCCCATTCTTTTTCCATGTAATTTTTTTTTTTACTTCAGGCATAGGCTTGATGGAATTAAAAAGGGACTTCTTGCAGTAGAATACCCAAATACCTCTTTGAATATTTGAATACCCAAATATCTCTTCCAGGTTACTCTCATGGATGCCAACTATGTTATGGACGAGACTCTTGGCACATCCATGTTTCCCATCTCTTCTCTGAAACTGGGAGAGAAGAAGGAGGTCCAGCTGACTTTCAATGATGTAAGTTGGACATTCATGACTTTGCTCTGGTCAGAAGTATTCTGAGCATTCTCTGTTGCTCATGGATAAACACGGTTTTAAAGACATGGTTAAACCTTAATTATTTATCTTCTTACAGCCCTGCTGAGAGGAGAATTACACAGAACAGTGCCACTGAATGCCTTGGTGTCCCTGCTGGAAGAATCCTCTTTAAAAGTCTAGTTTGGAACTTTCTCTGCCTAAAGCAGTTTCTTCCCCACTTGATGCAGTTTAGTTTCATGGCTTGAGTTAGTGTGAGGTTACTCAGAGTTTGCTGGTCAGTGCATTGCCCCTCCTGCTGCTGCCTGTGGCTTCCAGAAAGCTGAAGGAATTCTTTTATTATTACATGTTTCACTTTCTGTAAGTGGCTTGTTGTAACACAGCCCTGGTTAACACGCAATGATGCAGTAATTGGATTATTCCCTTTAAACAAGTCTGCAAACCAGATGGAGTCACTTGAACAGGGCTTGTCTGCCTGCACAGTAACTCCTGGAAACTGTTGTTAAATCTGGATGGAATTGAGCTTGTTCTGCACATATTAAAATGTATAAATACCAGCTGCATTTCTGGTTTGGGCTGTAGTTTATTGTATGATCAGAGATCTTGATTTGTCACCACTCTGCTGTTTTCCACATGATAAAACTTTAAAAGCATAGTTACAGCAAATAAATGGTTAAAGGCCTATTTATTGGAAACCGGAGAGTTTCATATGTGAGGTTTAGCATTTAATTTGGCATAGACTTAGGGCAGTTGTAATTTTGATACCCTCCATTATTTTTCCTTTTCAAAATAACAGCATTTTTTTTTAAGTTTCTGCCCATTTATTTCACAAAGTGTTTCAGTAACCCTTGGACTTCCAGAGCATGGGCTGAGAGCAGGTTCCAGTTCTGCCAGGCACGAGGTGGGGCAGTGAGAAAGAACTGATGAACACATTTTGTGAACACTGTTCACAAAGCTCATTCCATTAATGCAAGGCCTTGCCTTGCTTGAACTTCTCATCAGTGTTCAGCAAAGCTTGGTAGGGGGTCATAGGGGGAAAAAACAGTGCAAAAAAGGCAAATACACTCTTAACTTCATAAGCAAATAGTTTATGATGAAGTCAGGTAGAGCCCAATGTAGACAATGTGTACATAGCATGTATTCCTGAGATGTCTGTGGCAGTCTGTATAAGGTATAGAAAATGCCATGATATCTCCCTGTTGGAATGCTTCCCTCCAAGGGTTTATTTCATGTGCATACATTTTTATAAGCATTGGATCACTGCATGGTTTCAGGAGTGCTTTCTAAATTAGTAATACCAGGTGGGGAATAATGTAATTGTTTCCCTGCCTTTGAAGTGCTTCCTCAGTGACTCTTCACTTTGTTTGTTCATGTCCTCCCATTGTTGTTTCTCTGCCTCTTCTTCCACCCACCCTTGCTCATGCCCTGCATCATTTGCAATTCCTGGTTCAGGAATTGGGCCTGCATGTGGGAGTCAGAGGCAGCTTTGCATCCCAGATCCTTTACTGCTATCTGAGGGTCAAGCAGACTTTGTTCTGGGGTGTTGTGGCTCCATCCCTGGTGCTCACATGCCCCAAGTGAGGAGGAGAATCTGATTTTAGGTAGAGAACATGCTGTGACACTGCTCCAGGGCTACACCAATGAGACCACGCACAGAGAGAGTGAAAATAACCTCTCCATTCTTAGCTCCACAGCCAGTACTCCTAGATTATGCCTGACAGGGAAATGGTGCTTTAATCATAATTTTTTAACTTCTTGCCTGCAGGCAACCCTTTCAGTGCTCTGTGGAAGGCAGAGGAGGCCAATCCATAGCTCGTGGCCAGGGATTTCAGTGTGGTTGGCAAGTGAAGCCATTGAACAGTGACATTTATTGCATCTTCCAGCAAGTTGTCAGCCATCACCCTTCCTGATTGCTAATTAAGGCATGTTTAGCTGTGGAGAGACACTTGGTGGCTCCTGTGGAACACAGAGCAGTGATTCCCTCATGCAGGTGGCACTTACATGTGATCTCCTGCTTCTCCTGCCAGCAATGAGTGGGTGAAGAGAATCAGATCCCCTCAGGACCAAGATGAGTTGCACTGTCAGAAAGGGATTAGCAGTGGAAGAAAGGCAAGACAGTGGGATCTGAGGAATGAAAATCAGCACTTACCAACATGTTCCACATTATTTAGTGCTAGTGGTGTATTTTGGAATCACACTGTGTGCTTTAAAAAAAATGCGTAGAAAAGAATCTCATTCATATGTGCCAAAAATATCCTCCTTTTTAAAAAAAGTGAGAAAGAAAGAAAGAAAGAGAAAGAAAGAAAGAAAGAAAGAAAGAAAGAAAGAAAGAAAGAAAGAAAGAAAGAAAGAAAGAAAGAAAGAAAGAAAGAAAGAAAGAAAGAAAGAAAGAAAGAAAGAAAGAAAGAAAGAAAGAAAGAAAGAAAGAAAGAAAGAAAGAAAGAAAGAAAGAAAGAAAGAAAGAAAGAAAGAAAGAAAGAAAGAAAGAAAGAAAGAAAGAAAGAAAGAAAGAAAGAAAGAAAGAAAGAAAGAAAGAAAGAAAGAAAGAAAGAAAGAAAGAAAGAAAGAAAGAAAGAAAGAAAGAAAGAAAGAAAGAAAGAAAGAAAGAAAGAAAGAAAGAAAGAAAGAAAGAAAGAAAGAAAGAAAGAAAGAAAGAAAGAAAGAAAGAAAGAAAGAAAGAAAGAAAGAAAGAAAGAAAGAAAGAAAGAAAGAAAGAAAGAAAGAAAGAAAGAAAGAAAGAAAGAAAGAAAGAAAGAAAGAAAGAAAGAAAGAAAGAAAGAAAGAAAGAAAGAAAGAAAGAAAGAAAGAAAGAAAGAAAGAAAGAAAGAAAGAAAGAAAGAAAGAAAGAAAGAAAGAAAGAAAGAAAGAAAGAAAGAAAGAAAGAAAGATCCTGACAGTTGATGTTCCAAGAGTGTTTATGGGTTTCCCTCTCTATGTGCTGTAACCATATTTAAATATTTTTTGTTTAGGTCACAGAAATGACTTTGGAATTGTCTCTGGAAGTATGGTGAGTATCTCATATTAAAAAAAATGGTGAAAATATACCAGTAGCAAAGGAATTTATTTATTTGAAACTGTTCATTAAAATTTTCATGGAATCACAGAATATCCTGAATTGGAAGGGACCTGCAAGGATCATCAAAGTCCAGCTCCTGGCCCTGCACAGGACACCCCAAGAGTCCCACCCTGTTGGGATTTTCTTGAAAACATGTGAGGTAGAGTGCAAGAATTCCTTGCTGTAGCATAGAAATACTGGGTACTGTAAAAGTGAAGGAATTTTACAACTGTGGCTTATTTTCATGTTGTAATTCTGTCATTGATTAAACACCTGTACTGGGACTAAGCGATGTGACCCTTCCAAATGTTTGCAGGAACAAGACCATCCCATGTAGATCTCTCAGCCTGGTTTATGTGAAGGGCTTTCCTTCTCAAGGGCTTTGTTTCTGAAAAACCCATGGACTTCACTCAGGTGCAGCTTCATCCTCACTGTTTTACCTTCCCTGGGAACTTGGCCCCTCACATGAACTTCCAGCTGCTGTTACAGAGCTGCCCCTAAAATGTATTTAAATGTAAATGCCACACAGTGCTGAAGGCAAAGGTGAAGATTTAGGGCCAGGAGTTCTCCCTGTAAAAGCTGAGCAGATGCCTACCTTTACTTGTCCGTTTTTTTTTCTTCTCTAGCTGTCTTGCTCCCTCATTCTTCACCTATCCTGGTGAAAGACCAAAAATCACATTGAGGCATAATCAGAAAAATACATTTTAAGTCTAAAAATTGTTTTCTGAGAGCAAGGACTTAAAGGAGTAAATTTTTTTTGTCTGTAACTATAAATAGCAGCACTGAGCACTGTAAAAGTCAAATTGTTTCCTGGTTACTCTGGAGACTGACAAATATCCCCCAGGGATAATTCCTGCTCATCATGTTTACTAGGAAAATGCATTTTTGGGTGGTCCTTGAGACCACCCTGAACCAGCCACCCTTTGTACATTACAAGCATTTCATATCTCTGACATTAAATAAACGGGAGATGCTTGGCTGTGTCTTCTTCTTAGAAATGTAAAGGATCTTAATCAAATTCTGCTGCTGTTCCCTGATATCCATGCAGATTGTGGATATTTTCATGGAACACTGCTTCTAGGGAGTGTTTTACCCCCTTTTCTTGATCCTATTATTTAATTACATAATAGCTTTTTTAAAAATTCTGGGGAATTATTATCTGAGCCTAAATGGATCCATTTCACCACTGTGTGCTTTTCAGTGGGTACCAGGGTGGATTTGTCCACTCCTCCTCTCTGCTGTCCATGGGAAGTGGCAGCTGAAGTTGTACCTTTATTTAAGTACAACACTGAGATCCTTAGGCAGCCTTGTGTACATTTTTTATCCCACAATGTAGGGGAAAGTGCAGAGAAAAGGGCTTAGTTTTTCCTGGAGTGTGCCAGTATGATCTGTGCTGTAAATTTATAATTGTATGTGAGTGGAGAACTCGTTTGCTGTATTTAATTATTTGCTCTTAATGAGTTCTATATAAAATGTGAATCTTAAAGACGTGTTGTACTTTGCCTCCATCACTCCAGAGCTGATGGATGGTGTCACATGAAAAATACAATTCCATTTCATCTTACATAAGTGAATGAGGATTTTCTGCTCGTGTCTGCTCATTTCCCCCAGTGATGCTTGTGATCCTGTTGGGAACTGAACCTTTTGTGACAGCCTGTTCCTTTTCCAAACAGCTCCTCGACGGACCTGCGGTTCAGCATGGCCCTGTGTGATGAGGAGAAGAGGTTCCGGCAGCAGCGCAGAGACAACATCATGCACAGCATCAAATCATTTCTAGGGGAGAACAGCCACAACCTGACCTCTTCCCGTGATGTAAGTTTGGAGAGCTCCCATCAGGATTAGCATCCCCTTTGGAATCCTTCATTTGCCTGTGAGAGGAAAGAACGAGGTGTGCGAGGTGGAAGGATTCGATGTTAGAAAGATTATAGATTATAAAAATTCTTTTCCTGTATGAACATACAATATTTAGCCTGGAGAGTCATTTTTCTTGGCTCTAAATTTATAAATTAAAGTTTATGACTGGCAGAAACTATAAAAGGAGAGATTTAGATTAGATATTAGAAAGAAATTCTTCCCTGTGAGGGTGGAGAGGCCCTGGCACAGGGTGCCCAGAGAAGCTGTGGCTGCCCCACCCCTGGAAGTGTCCAAGGCCAGGTTGGATGGGTCTTGGAGCAGCCTGGGATAGTGGAAGGTGTCCCTAGGGTGGCAATGGATGAGCTTTAATGTCCCTTCCAACCAAATCATTCTGGGGTTCTGTGATTCATTGGCCCCTTAAACAAACTGCTTCAATTTTTCCCATTTGAATCCCAGGCTTTGTTAAGGTGTTGGCTCTGAGGGGAGATTGCCATCTGAAAAGTGCCTCAGGGTGTGTGAAATATCTGCTGAATCGTGCAGAGGCTCTGGGCACTCCCCCAGCACAGAATGTGCCCCTGCATGCCCAATACCCATCCTGTGCTCTGTGACCTTCATCTTTGAAAGATTAGGCAGGAAATGAGCTGGTTTAAATTTCGAGTCAGCTTGGAAATTAGTTTATTTCTTTCCTTCCTTCTTTTCCTTGAGCCAGTTTTACTGGCTTAGGGTTATGAAGTTTTATTCCTTTGAAACATAAAAAACTGCAGCTTTCCTTGCCTTGCTGGTGCTTTGAACCAAGCCAAGAGGAGTGGAAGCCAGCAGATCTCAGTGGGCTCATGGTGGCTTGGGTCATATCACAGAATCAGGGAATAGTTTGGGTGGGAGGGGACTGTAAGGATCATCCCATTCGACTCCCTGCCGTGGGCAGGGGCACCTCCCACTAGCCCAGGTTGCTCCAAGCCCCATCCAGCCTGGCCTTGGACACTGCCAGGGATCCAGGGGCAGCCACAGCTTCTCTGGGCACCCTGTGCCAGGGCATCACACCACAGTGAGGAAGGGGACCAGACCCTATGGAGCTTTTCTGTGATTTCATAAAACAGTACATTATTTAGAGTTGATTAAGAATCCACTTGGTATAGATCTACTTATTTTGTTACAGCTTTTCCATCCTCTTCCTTCCTTACCTATTTCCTCTCCTGTGCTGCTCCCAGAATTGTGACAGGAGCACTTTGTGCCTGTGGGGCGGTCAAGCAATGAACAGAGTCCATGAATTTATCTGGGTTGATTCCTTCATTGGCATTGATTCCTTTTGTTCATTTTTAGTATAAGGAGAATATGACAATCTTTTGCAACAAGCAATGAAGAATATCTTTTAAAATCCCATGAAGTTTTGAGCAGGTGGTAAATGTTTTATTGTTGTGTACTTTTGAACTCTGTCTTGCTTCATGTGTTCTTACGTGAACTTTCTGAGGAACATAAAATAATATAACAAGCATTGTACATATTTTTATTGGAGTGAGAGAAATAGTATGTATTGTGAAGGAACTTTTTCAAGGTTTTCTTAATTTTCAGCTCAGTTATTTTAATGTTAACATATGCAGATCTTATCAGAATAGGAATCTATCAGTGGGACATTGGTATGACCTAGAGCAGAATGGGATCTTCTTCAGAAAGGATGTGGATATTCTGCCAAGCTCCAGTTGGAACTCAGTGCCTCAGGTCTCAGTTCCATGCAGGTGGTATCTGTGTATGAATTATTGCAAAGGATAAGTAAGATCTCTTATTCTTTGTGTCATCATCTTCCCTGGGTATCCCTCACTGACTCCAATACTGAAATTTTGTCAGTTAAATTGCATCTTCCCAGACAGTAGCTGTAGGTATCCTCCCATTTTTCATATGCCAAATGTGTATTTCGAAGATGGCATGTCAGAATTTTTATCTGTTTCTAGCAATGTTCAAATCAAACTGTAGTTTTAAGGCTACAGATGGAAGCTAGCAGGAGGATTTATTGGATGTTTGGAGTCTTAACATGAAGTTGGGAGACATTGAGTAGTCTTAGCTGTCTGTGGGCCTTGTTTAATCTTGAACAAGTCACTTACTCAAAGTTCATCCAAGCTGCTTCATCTGTGAGTAGCTTGTGCTTTGCAGGGATGCTGAGAGACTTTAATAGCTCTGAATTCATTATACATGTCTGGATGGGGAAGTGAGTGGTTCCAAATTTCCTTACTTAATCCTGAGGCACATTCTGGAAACACAGAGGTAGAGATTTCTTGTACTTCTGTTATTGCTCAGTTTATTTTTTTAATTTTTGCTGCTTCAAGCAATTTTCTAAAAATACCATAATCTTCTAAAGCAAGCATATAGTTCTTTATGACTGGATTTGCAGAACAATTTTTTAATAATAATTTGTGTGCCCTATGGCATTCTTTTCCACCACAGGTATTCAGATTTTGTGTTTCCAGGGCATTTGGATAAAGACATCTGCACTACTCATTCCCAAAACAAGATTTAGTATGGTTTAGCTTTTTTTTTTGCCTGATTACTGGAAGATATGATTAAGAAACTTTTGGTTTGAATGAACTCATGTGCTGATGGTTCTGTGTAAAGAATTTGGGGTTCAGTAGAGGAGTGTGCAGCCCTTGGTATCCTCTTTTCTCTGCTCTTCATCAGGACATGGTTTCTTGGTTCTTGGCCCTGGGTGCTCTGGCTGCAGCTCCTTCCCCACTCCCTGCCTCTGCCCTATTTATCCCAGAGGGCAGCATGCTGGATGGGTGTATTTCATTTCAGTTTTTACTGTTTTATGCCCTTAAACACGTTGGAAACTGAATTGGAGCTAAAAAGCTGGTTTAACAAACCTGCCTGCTTCCTCTGCAGAGCAGGAGAGGACTCTGAACCTGCCTCACTTGATTTATGCTGCAGCTCAACTTGTATTGAAATAAATGAGTGGAAATGTGCAGTAGGTGCTTCTCTTCAGTTAATTTTGGTCATCATTTTAAAGCTTTATTTATTTACTGTGCAATGCCCATGGGTGCTGGGGAGGCTCAGGCTGGAGCAAAGGAGGCTCAGGGGGGACCCTGTGGCTCTGCACAAGTCCCTGACAGGAGGGGGCTCAGGGGGGGTCGGGCTCTGCTCCCAGGGAACAGGGACAGGAGGAGAGGGAACAGCCTGAGGCTGAGCCAGAGGAGGCTCAGGTTGGACATTAGGGAAAATTTCTTCCTGAAAAGGGCTGTAAAGCATTGGAAGGGGCTGCCAGGGCAGCGGTGGAATCATCATCCCTAGAAGTGTTCAAAAAATGTGTGGATGTGGCACTTAGGGACAAGGTTTAGTGGTGAACTTGGTGGTGGTGTTGGGCTGATGGTTGGACTTGATGATCTTGGAGGTCTTTTCCAACCTGAAGGATTTAGTGACTCCATGATCCTCCTTCCCCTCACTGTATCCACCCTTCCCAGTGCAGGAATCTGGGATGCCCAGAGGGCCTGTGAATCCGGGAAGCATTTGCAGTCAGGATGTTGGTGACTCTCCTGGACATTCCCAGCCCATCTCCATAGCAGGCTCCTCTGCCTCCTGAGGAGCACTCCCATTTTCCCTGGTGCCAGTGCACTGATGAGTGGAGCAGTGGTTCTCTGGAAGTTTTCTCGCATACTTTCTCCAGGCTTGCACCTGCAGGTGACATCTCCATCCTGTTGGGATGTGTCTGCTCAGGCTGAGTGGGCAGTGCTCCTGAGGAGCTTTCAAAGCCTCCCCACGTTATTAAAGGGGTGATTACTGACATGGCTCTTCCTTCAAAGCAGCTGCTCCGTTATTGGGGTGTTGGCTTAACAAAACACATCCCAAATCCTTCCCTGGGCTGTGTCATTTTTGGGATAGATCCCTATCTCTGGAGCTGTGTGATGAATGCAGGGCCAGGGAATACCTGTGGTTTCTATTACTAAAGCTGAACACTTACGAAGGAGGTAACAAAATATTCTCACTGCATCAAGAATAAGCAGTTTTGGGGAGTGGAAGCCTCAAGAAACATCTTGAGTGCCTTGGTCATTGTTCACGGGCATTTCCTTGTGACAATCAGTCCCCTGGGGAGTTTCATGGCTTGGAGCGTGGAGTCTGCAGAAAGAACAGGACTCTGTAGTCACATGGATACTTTTCCTGTCACTAATCCCATCTGTTGGTACCTGAAATTGCCTTTCAGGGAGATTTTTGACAGATTAACAGTTTGATCAGATAGGGGCTTTCTGCACAGCTGTGCCATTCTTTTTAAGCTCAGTAACAACCAAGAAGTGGTTCCTTTGTCACCACTGAACAGTGGAAAATCCTCCTGGGTTTTTGGAAACTGGGAACCAGATGAGCCCTTTGTTTAGGCCTAAATATGTGATGGTGGGAGCAAATGAATTTTTATTTTATTTTGTCTTCTTTTTAGATACCTGGGGAAGCTGTACAGTTGAGGGCAACAGCCTGGGTGTTGGGGCTGGGCAGTAAGAAGGAGAGAAGTGTAAAATAAACCCCTTTGGACACATTTTAGCCTGGTGCCACAATAAACATGTCTGGTTCTGCTCACTCCTCTCTTGGTGGCTGGGTAGTTGTTCAGATCCCCATAAATTCCCGTTACCTCTCTGGTAGTTTTTGCAAAGTGGTGGTAAAATTGAGACTGCCTTCATGCTATGTAGTAATACTGGATGTTTTTGTTACAAAACTTGTTTTTAAACTCCCAGTCAAAATATTATTTGTCTCTGTTCTGTTTCTCATTAGTAACTTTTACTGCCTTTGGCTCTGTCACAATGATATGAATTGGATTAAAGCTGGTGTTTAGATAGCTCTAAAAATCTCTGTGGTCTTGTAACTGAATAATTAATTTAATAACTAAATTTAATATCTCCTCTATTTCAGATTGTGGATAAGAAGGACATAATAATAATAGTAATAATAATAATAATAATAATAATAATAATAACATAGAATAAAGAAATTCTGAGTACACTTTTCTTTAGAAATGTTGCTACAAGTGGTGACTTCTTCAAATAAATTCTGATTCTTCTTGGGGTGTCCAGGGGTTGGACTGGGTGCTCGTGGTGTGTCCCCTGTCATTGATGTGGTGGTTGTGTTGCTCTCATCCCTGCAGGTGCCAGTGATCGCCGTGCTGGGCTCGGGAGGGGGGTTCCGGGCCATGGTGGGCTTTGCTGGAGTCATGAAAGCACTCTTTGAGTCAGGAGTCCTGGACTGTGCCACATACGTTGCTGGGCTCTCTGGATCCACCTGGTAAGGCCTTCCTCTTGGTCATCCTCAGCTTCTCTGCAGCAAGTTCTGAAGGAATTGTCATGAGAGCTGACTTATTGCTATGGTTATGATTCACAGCACATTTTACACATCCAAGTCTGCTGGGGGGAGGTGTTTTGGATGCCCTGAAGGGCAAGGGCAGCTCAGGCTCCAGGTGCTCTTTCAGGAGCTTTGAGAGCAGGAATGGATGGAAAGAGGTGCCATACATATGCACCCATATTTCTATATCAACACCTAATGTGTGTTGTTTCATTTTCCTGATCAAATGTGAAAAACCAAAAAATGTCTTGTGATTTGAAGTTGGTGACTCAATCAACCCAAAATGTGTTGTATGCTTTGGGAGGGCTTTTAGAGCTCCTCAAAATCACTGAAAGATCATTTTCTCTATTTTACACCCACTGTAAAATTCTGGTGGATTTACTGGGAATGTCTAGGGCCTGGCTGCCACCCTGCAGGGAATGCCACTGTGGATCAGCCACTGTCTCAGTCCCACTGGCACTGTTTAGTTTAGAAAATACATCAGGTTTTAAAATAGTTCATTTAGTCTTGAGGAGCAGGCACAGGTATTGATGGGGGAGATCTTACAGTGATCTTCAGTTCCTGGTAAGTAGCTGTGAAGAAAACAGACTCTTCTTAGAGATGCTCAGAGAAAGGACAAGGACTAATTGGATCAACTCTTAGGAAAACTATGTTGCAGTGAGAGTGGCCAAGCACTGGAATGTGTTGAGCCATCCTCACCTGAGTGGGTTGGGGACGGTGTCATCCTCTCAGTCTGACTCAGACACTGCTCATGTGAAAGCTGAACTTGACTGAGCACAGCCCTGGGCAGCCTCATCTGATTTAGGCTGGCTCTGCATTGAGCAGGAGGCTGGAGCAGAGACCTCGAGGGTCCTTTCAGACTCAATGACGACGTTATACAAATATCTCAATTCTTTGAGAGAAAAAAACTTGTTGGATATAAACGAGCAGGGAATCTGCCTGGGATGAGTTTTATCACCTGGTTTAGCCCTAAGGAAGCACATGAATTTTATTTCTGCACAAATCCCAAATCACAAATCCCAAAGTTGAGTCTTGAAGGAGATAATGATCAGTTCTATTCCTTGTATGGTTTTTTTTTGTCAATTATTTCTTGTTGTGTGAATCTTGCTTCCCCCCTCCCAGACTAGACAGAAGCTTTCAGAACACCAGAAGGTTTTGAAATGCCAGAAGAGTCTGTGAACTAGAGTAAATTTCTCCTTTAGATTGGACTGTAAAAGGTTGGAACCTGTGTTTTCTATCACTGGTGGTGGGGGCAGATTTGTCACTGTCCATTGAGAGAGATGGATGGACTTTTGTCACAGCAGTGAAAAGCAGAAGGTGGATGAAGAGCAATGGAATAGTGCAGCATGGTGTTAAAACATTCCCCGTGTTTCTAGGGAAGGGTTTGCAGTCCCTGCTCCGGACAAACGTCACTCTGCTGGCTATGAGGTCTCTTTTGGGGAAAACCCAGGGGTGAATACGTAGTTGATCTAATGTAAACCTATAAAATCTGAGTTAAAATAGCAAGATTATCTGAACTGCTGCAGTGAGAAATAGATTGGAGACAGTTGTGTTTGAACAAATTTGCTTTTGCTCTCTGATGTCACCCTTCAGTCTTTCCCTGCTTGTTGAATAAATACATTGACACTTTGGCACTCCCTTTCTTTTCTTTCTTTTCTTTCTTTTCCATGCAGTCTGTCACTTGGGAATAATTCTCTTTTCTTTTTTTCCTGAAGGGTGGAGAATTCCTTTCCTGAGGGAGAGGCAGGTCTTTGCTTGTCCCCTCAGCTGCATGCCTAACCTTGGAGCAGTGCTTTTCTGCCATCTTGCTTCAACCTTGTGCTGCCTTCTCCAGCTGCATTTCCCTTTCCCTGCACCCAGGAGCTGATGTGGAGCCCGTGGATCAAGTCCTGGCAGCCCATGTGAGACAGGGTTGGTTGTGCTGTCACAGAAATGGCTGGCCATGACCTCAGGGCCAGGCTGACCCTGTGTGTGTCTCAGAGCTGTGCCTGGAGTAAGGGATGTGTACCTGAGCCAGGTCACTGGGTAAATAATAGTGAATGAGCCTCTCATAGATTAGAAGAGCCTATCTTGAATCTTGGTGTGGCCTAACACAACCAAGTGGAAGCCAGGGCTGCCTGCACGTGTGTCTGAGCTTTGTTTGCAGTAAAACTAAACTTGTTTCTCAGTAGCAAACTCATGATTTGCCTATTCCACATCCTCACAGTCAGTTAACTCTCTGCACAGGTTGTAGGTCTTGTGCTTCCGTTTATTATGGAAGTATCATATCCTGGAAAGTTGGGCCATATCCAAGGCAAAACCTCCCCTGCCCTGGGCTGAGCCCCAGTGTGGGCAGCAGGGAAGGGATTGGGANAGATATTTTAGGAATTTTTCAGTAGTGGTAGTGAACTGGAAAGCAGAGAGGTGCATCTTACAGGGAGAGAACTGCATGTGTCCTTCTAGGACCTCCAGTCTGCCAAACTGAGTTACGCTAACTGGAGGGGCTCCTTTCAGCTTAGGGTGTTCTGTCTGTTACCCCTTAAACAGAAAAATGAGGACATTTTAATCATTTACTTCATACACATTATGGGAATGCATGCAGAGTGTTTGATCCTATGCTTATATTCAGAACAAATTGCTCAGCTTTCTGTGCTTTGAGAAAAAGGAAATGATGATTTCCTGTATAATGATTTAATCAGTAATTGTATCAACTCATTTACGTGCTTTTTGTAGCTTTCAGGCAGCTGACACTGCAGCAGGTTTGATGCTCACAGAGCCTGTTTGCCTTTGCAGGTACATGTCAACCCTGTATTCCCACCCGGATTTCCCAGCCAAGGGCCCCAAGGAGATCAACGAGGAGCTGATGAACTCGGTGAGCCACAACCCGCTGCTGCTGCTCACCCCTCAGAAGGTCAAGCGCTACATCGAGGCTCTGTGGAACAAGAAGAGCTCAGGGCAGCCCGTCACCTTCACAGACATCTTTGGGATGCTCATAGGGGAAACACTCATCCATGATGTGAGTGCTTGCTTTTGATCCTGTTAAAGCTGCCAAACTCTTATAGCATTCTCACTGATACTGTTTGTTTGGAATGACCTTAGTGGCATTTAATGAAGGGTGCACATTTTGCCATAAGAAACAGCATTTGCTTAAAAAAGTACTAATTTCAATGTGAAAGATCCCCTTGGTTTTTTGGAAAAAAGACAACAGGAGAGCTTCATACTGTTGTATTCTGTTACTGAAAATTCCTAAATGGCTGAACCAGGCACAGAGACTTAACAGTTCAAGTGAGTCAGGTGAGCAGCAGCTGCTGGTTTTGCTCTTGTGGCAAGAATAAAATGTGTCAATAGATTTGCAGATGTGTTTTATACACTTCTGTCCCTCATGAGTGTACACTGATAGTGGGATTTAAACAATTTAAAACACTGTAAAAGAGGCAACACAGCTTTTAGTGGCAGATGTGTAGAATTCTGATGCTGAAGGGCTGTTAATGATTGTGTGAGATTGGTTAGAAGTCCCTGTTTACTAAGGGATGAAACAAATGCACAGATGTTTAATTTAAAGAACCTGACACATCAGTGAAAAACTTTTCTTCTCAAATTTCACAGACAGGAGGAGTCTCCCAGATCTCTGTATAAAATAAAAATATATGATATTTATATATATATATCAGCAAGCCTTTACAGGATGTGTTTGGGACCAGTGTCTTTCTTTCCCTGCAGAGGATGGACACCACTCTGAGCAATATGAAAGAGAAGGTCAATAATGCCCAGTGTGCTCTGCCACTCTTCACCTGTCTGCACGTCAAACCAGATGTCTCAGAGCTGATGTTTGCAGGTGTGTTCCCAATCTCTGTTGAGTCACTTGTGGCAAGGAGAGAGGTGTGTGGCTGATTAAAAAACCTTTTTTTTAAATGCACCTGAGACTAATTGCATCTGACTTCTGGGAATCTGACGGAGTGATAAGAAGTTACTCAGAGATAGGTGATCACATACTCAGGTAGGAGTGCCAAGACAGAGAGAAACCTGGTGACTCCAAAAGGGAAAAGATGTTAGTGTATAAAACAGGCAAAGGAAAATGACCTCAGTCACCTTCTCTTTCAGAGAAGGGTGAAATCAACAGTTAGACTTGATGATCTTAGAGGTCTTTACCAACTTTAATGATTCCATGATTAAAATTGGACAAACAAATTAGATATAATGCCTATAATGTGTGTATCTATATATAGTTATATACAGGACTGAAAAGGGAAGTGTCAGGTGATTTGCCCCAGGTTTATACATCGTTGTATTTCCTAAAATAGTTATTTGGAGAAGTCGCCGTCAAAGCTTTGGTTGGAAATGAAAATGAGGAATTGTAAATTAGGCTAAATATTTCATGGGAAAATGTGTCTTTAACTTTGCTACTTAGGAAACTGATACCCTTTTGTTTGAAAATAGGAGTATTTTGGGTTTTAGATGAATTTCTGTTTTTCAATAAAATTTATTTGTGTTACTGTTTTAAAACTAAAATGATCTTTTGTAAATAATATTTTTCTTTAAGAAAGATCATAAGCACCTGAAGGCTTTACTTTGCTCTGAAAAAAGCTATTACCTGTGCCAGTGGATCTTGGGTTTGCCTTTTGAAGCTGACATCTCTGCCATTAGAGAGGATGCTAGATCTTGATTGCTTCCTATTTTAAGCTCTTTTCCTCCTTTTAGCTATTCCTGATGTGAGAGATATAGTAAATGTTGAACAGAAATATTTACACTTCTTGATTTACATTGCTTTTAAAGCAGGCTTTGTGATTTGAGAAATCTCCTTCAGTGCAAATGCAAGCTGGAGGTGGACTAACACAAATTAATTCCAATTTTCAGTTCAGCTTTGCTGTCACCTTGATTCTGAATACATATCTGCCAATTCATGTTTTTACAGCAAGAAGGAAATGTGAAATTCCTGGACTGGGTCTTCAAAGGAATTTCCTTCTGTTCCTTCTGAAGATTTGTGGGTGATTTATTTGGAAAATAGGATGTAGTATTTGACTTAGCTCAGATAAGCGTTACCCTGTGAAGTGAAATTCCCAGCAGTCATAATTAAATCTTTCCTTTTCAAGACAAGTGTTCACCTTCTGCTCCACACGTCAGCAGGAATATCCTGAAGGTGGATGGCATTCCATGACATGTGGGAATTTTTCAAAGCTGTCTTTTTTGCCTTTCTTTTTCAGAAAAGAAAGAGCTTTCTTTTTCTCTTTTATTTCCAGTCAAATTTCCTGCTAAAAATAGGAAAGGTGAAATAGGTGAATGGGTGAAATGCTAAAAAGAGAAGATACATTCTGTTTGTTATTTGCTCGCTTTTTGAACGGAATTCTTTGATGGAAGCAACTCCACTGGTATTATCAAAAAAAGCGTTTCCAAATCAGCTAAGATCCATTTTCAAAGACCTACATCAGTAGAATGCAAATCACTTCTGAAATTTTCTGCTAAGATCAGAAAATGCATTTGAACATTTTATTCCATGTTTTTCTTGAGCTCTTTGTTCAATAAATGGAATTTTAAAGATCTCTTTGGCAATGTTTGAATTGATAAGTTTATCAGCTACCTCTCAGCTTTGCCCTTTGATACTGGATTTCCTGTGAAACTTTAAGTTTGGGTAGAATCCAAATGCCTCTCCTAGAATATTTCACAACCCTTGGGATATTCAAGGATTGTTTTGTGCTACCTCTGTCACCGCTCTCCATATTTTTGGTGGAATTGCAGTGAAGGAAAAGCAGCTTGGAGCTTAGACCCACTTGTGGCACGGAATCATGCTGAAGCAGGGGATGAAAACCTGATGTCACTGTGTGTTCCTCATTTGTGATCTCTCCTTTTACACCTCTGGTTTTCCAACCTCATTCTTTTCACCAAAGTTTATTGTGATAAGAGAGAATGAGGATTCTTTCCTTGATGAGACACCAGTGACCTTAATTTGATATTCCTGATGGTTATTTGGCTTCCCGTTTCGCTAAAATTTCTTTGCTTGGAGAAAGGTTTCATTCATTTCTGTGTTTCTATTCAGGCTGAGATTTCTGACTGAGCACAGTTTTGTTTCTGACTTTGCAGACTGGGTGGAATTCAGTCCATATGAGATTGGAATGGCCAAGTATGGCACTTTCATGTCTCCTGATTTGTTTGGAAGCAAGTTTTTTATGGGGACAGTGGTGAAGAAATATGCTGAAAATCCCTTGCATTTCCTGATGGGTGAGTGTGTGATAGAAAGAGGCTTAAAAATAAAAGCAATTTCAGTAGTTCATGCACTTTTAAATGTAGTCATACAAAGTGTGAGACAAGAAGTGAAGATCTCAGTTTGTTGGAAGACATTCATTTGAAAGATTTCACAGATACGGATTGGCATTGTTTATTTGTTTCTTATTTCCATGGTGTTTTGTTCTGATTTGGATATCTGAGCTTATGATTTGGCCAGCTCCAAACTCAGAGGTGTGTTCAGAGAGCAATCAACTGCTTAAATAGTGCTTATTAAGATATGTGGAGTTTATTTTCCTTCTGCCAGGCACCATTCATTGTTTATTTTTTTTTCTCTTTCAGGTGTCTGGGGCAGTGCATTTTCAATATTATTTAACAGAGTCCTTGGTGTCTCCAATTCTCAGAATAAAGGGCCCACCATGGAAGAAGAATTAGGTAATACTAGTAACTAATTCCACTATGCAGAGCAATTACTAGCAAGATTTTCCTTCTGTGGAAGGATGGCACTGCTAGTAGTGATTTAAGAATGTGTCATTTAATTGCTGTCACTGCAGGATGCTGCTGAGGTGGGGAAAGAGCGTTGGGAATGTTCTTTCTTTCACTTCTGTTTCTGGTCAGTCAGAGTCAACATTGTTGAAAGTCACATCCATACATCCATCTCTTTTCTGGAAGTTAATAGAATCCTCTCTTTATGTTGTTATGCTGATTTTTGGAGAGCAGAAGCTGAAAAGTATTTGATAGTTACTTGTGTAGTCTCTTGACACTGGGCTGTGTGATTGTAGGGGTTAGCAAAATGCACCTAAACTTTCTCATCCCTGGGTTGTTAGATTGCTCCTTTCTAACCACAGCCTGTTGGTATCTTGCAAATTGAATGGTGTTGATTTCACTCCTGGCACACAAATGGCAAAATGACTGCAAAAAAAGAGTTGTGGCTTGGTTTGGATGGACTTCATCGAGTTTTATCTGAGAAAATGTAGTTAACGATGAAAGGTTTTTTACACTTTTGTTTCCTATTGAAAAGACAGCATTACAGGGGAAGATCTGGCCAATAAATAAATTGTCCTAGACAGCCAGATCTTTCTGAAGAGCAAGAAGAGAAAATGTGTATTGAAATAGTTTTTAAATAATAACCTCTGTCTGCCTCTGCGTCCTAATGGATGGAATTCAGCTGTTTGATAATCTTCTATTTATGGATGAGAATGAGACCTCCAGGTTCCTATTTCTGATGCAACTCATGAGTGTTAACACCACCTCATGGAGGATCCCTGTCAATAAATGTGATCATGGAAAACTCTGTTTTTGAAAGATTGTGAGAGACAGACTGTTACCTGTCATCTGTGACTCATTTCACATATCATTCAAAAATACTCTTTGAAGTGGCATCAGATGAGTAAATATTCAAGTGACTTGAACCACAGTCTGGACCAGAGCTGGAGATATGCCAGTGCCACCTTGGCACCACAGTAACATTTTCCTGGTTCAGTAGGAGCTACTGAGAGGACAAAAGATAAACATCTACATTTTAATGAAGGTGAATAAAGTGTGTCAAGTATGTTGTGCAGAGGGGAGTGGGAGGTACTCCTTTAGGGTTATATGTTCTTTTCCAGCCCAAAAATTGCAGGCTAAACCTAATACCTGCTGCTCACATTCTAATGTCCACAGTAGACCCAGTCTCTTCAGCTTTTAAGCTTTTAATTTCTTCTAAGAAGATTAGGAGAATTTTATGACTCAGATTGTTTTGAAATTCTTAACTGTTCTGCCAGTTAAACCCCAGCAGTTTAAAGAAATTTCTATTTCTTTCAACAGAAAATATTAGGCTAAAGCACCTTGTAAGCAATGACAGCTCAGACAGTGAAGATGAATCACAGCATCCAAAAGGTAAGGAAATACTCAGATTTCATTTCATCATTTCCTTTTTCCATCAGCTTTTGTGTGGCTCAGCACAATAGAGAACAAGAGACCCCATGAGGTTCTGGGCTTCACTTTATGTCTCTTTCTCAAGCTGATCATCAGGTGATTCTCTCACACACATCTGGAATGCCACATATAACCAAAAATGTGGTTTGCTGGGTCAGAGCTCTCCAGAAATCTGTTTCCAGCAAGCTGCTGAGCTCAGAGGCACCTTGGAATTGCTGCCAGCCCCCTAAACCAATGCTATTCATTGTTTTCAAGGGTTTCCTGATCAAATATTTACCTGAGAATGGTTTAATGTGTGTTTCCAGCATTCACAGTTGTCTTCTAGCACCTTTACAAATGATACCTCATACAGAAAATTCCTCATTCTTGGCACAGTGTTTGTAACAATGCCTAAATCCAGGTGCCCAGAAGAGGCACAACCACAAAGGGAATGTTGGGCAGTGGGAAGAAAAGATCCTATTGATGATTACCTCAAAGTACCTAAACACCTGGAAATTTCTGGGGTCTTAGTCAGCTTTCTGTATTTGACAATATTTTTGAGTGATTTTCACCTGCAGAAATCTGGCTTTATTTTGAACAAGTGGAGCAGAGGTGGGAATGCAGCTGTTTTTGATTTCAGGATCTACAGAAGAAAAGAAAATCCTGTATGGTGAGACAGGGAATTATGTCACTAGCTCAGCTCAGTGATTGCTTCTTCAGCTCCCCTTATGTGTAAAATCGTAGGTGGTACCAGATTTTGTGTTTATTTGTGGATTTCCTGTTTAAACACTACAGCCAGCACCAAACACATTTCTCTCCTAGTTTGTAGTCATAGTGAACAACCAACAAATCTGGGATTGTAAACACTTGGAAATCCCTCTCACTTCCATAGAATGCTATTGGAGAAATGTTGGACTTCTCTGATGCTTGTTTTCTCTTTACTTATGTAAAACTCAGCTCCTTTAAAGCCTGGTTAAAGAGGCAAGTTGAAAACCTGGATTTAAAGTGTCAAGCTGGAGTCTGAATTATTTTCTTATCCAAAACACCCCAAAAAGTCAAGTTTTGACAGGTGAATGAATGCAGGGTGGTGCCAGTCCAGGTAATTTTTACTGCGAGCTCCAATTGCAGACATCTAAGTCTGGATCTCTCATTGTACTCTCTAGTTAATTAAAGCCATCTATTAATTGTAGTTTACAGTTTACTGTAAGGATATTTTCAGGTATTTTAGAATTTCCATGCTGAAGCATTATCCTTTATGCAGACTAACTCTGCTTTCCTGAGGAAAGCTGGATTTCTAACAGGCAGGAAAGATGGAGAAGGCTGTCAATGCACATCCAGATGAACTTATGTCTACATGAGGTACGGATCTTATCAGCTCAGGTCTATCCCTGAGCCCAGCAGAGCTTACAGAGAAAGTCCTCAGACTAATTAAGTCTTGCTCAGGTCATCTAACATTCCCAATCTATTTTCCTGATGGACACATCCACACTATTGTGATGCAGATGAAAGGTTTCACTGGGCTGTGAAGCTGAAAGGATGGATTCTCTGCACTCCTCTGAAATGATTGCAGCAAAGCTCCATCACCCAGCCCCCGGTTCATTGAAAGAAGTTTTTTATTTTCATAGGTCCTTGATTTTATAGCCCCTGAGATGCCAGGGTTACACTTGCCATGTTTAAATATCACTGCTGGGTGTTTTCCTTTCTGTGTGCAGGCACTGAGGGCGCTGAGGCGAAGCGGGAGTGCCAGGAGAGGGTGCAGGAGAGCAGCCAGGAGAGCTGGGTGCAGCGCATGCTGATGGCCCTGGTGGGGGACAGTGCCCTGTTCAACACGCGCGAGGGCCGCGCTGGCAAGGTGCACAACTTCATGCTGGGGCTCAACCTCAACAGCTGCTACCCCCTGTCCCCGCTGGCAGAGCTGC
Organism: Drymodes brunneopygia; assembly: GCA_013400955.1. Taxonomy (NCBI): domain Eukaryota; kingdom Metazoa; phylum Chordata; class Aves; order Passeriformes; family Petroicidae; genus Drymodes; species Drymodes brunneopygia. The sequence continues at coordinate 143,528 of VZTZ01049854.1, forward strand.
TCACCCAGGAGTCCCTGGAGGAGGAGGAGCCGGCAGCAGTGGCAGGTCAGTTCCCAGAGCACTGGTGCTGTGTGTGTTTATTAATGAAGCCAGAGGCAGCTACTTCCCAGTGTGGCAGTCTCACAGCAGGAGGGTCACAGCAGCACCGTGGGGATTGTCCAGCAGCACAGCTTGTGAGGGGACTGGGAGGCTCAAAGGACACTACAGTGATTTGTGTCTCCTCCCTGCCCTGTCCCCTGGCACTGCGTGTGGAACAGCCTGGAGGGACAGTGGCTGTTGGTTTGGCAGAGGGGACCAAACTTTTGTGTATGGTGCCCTTTGTTATGTCCACTTTCTCACTCTCTTGGCCTTCTCCAAAGGGTGTCCAGCTTGTTCCTTGACTATTATTGATGGAAATGAAACCTTTCCTTGTTCTCCTTCCCGTGTTCTCCTACTGTTGCAAAAACTTTGTAGCTCATCTGCTGTCTGTTTTTTGAAAAATCCCTGGCGGCAACACACTTCTTCACTTCTTGATCCCAGAATCAATAAATTTTGGAAGAAACTCACCAGGGATCATGGAGTCCAACCCCTGGCCCTGCACAGACACCCCAACAATCCCACCCTGTGCATCCCTGAGAGCATTGTCCAAACACTCCTGGAGCTCTGGCAGCCTCGGGGCTGTGCCCATTCCCTGGGGAGCCTGGGCAGTGCCCAGCACCCTCTGGGGGAAGAACCTTTCCCTGAGCTGCAGCCTGAGCCTGCCCCAACACAGCTCATAGATCCTTACTCTGCTGACACCATGTTCATCCCAGTGTGAATCCACCTGACAAACCATTCCCATTCCGGGGTGCCTGATGTGCAGGTGCATCCACATCTCGTGTTGGCTTAAGCAAGAATGCAGATAGAGGATAAGAATTTCAGAAAAATACGGATTTGCAAAAGAAGTTCAAAGTCTTCCCCTTCTCCATGAGGAATGTGGTGTGTGGGACAGTAGCTGTGAAGAATAATTGTGTTTGATTAAGATTTTGGAGCCTTTGCCATAGACAGTGTTCACTGCAATCTACTCAGTGAAAGGCAATTAATTTCTTGGTGTTCTTGTGGCACTGGAAGTGTCCAAGGCCAGACTGGACAGGGCTTGGAACAACCTGGGCTAGTGGAAGGTGTCCCTGCCCATGGCAGGAGGTGGCACTGGCTGATCTTCAAGGTCCCTTCCAACCCAACGCATTCCATGATTCTGTGATCTTCAAGCAAAGAACAACTACACCTCTGTGAAGGGGGTGTTCCTTCCAGGCTGTTCCTCCCAGCACAGCCCTGCCAACCATCCCTGGTGACAGCAACATTCCCCTCAGCCCTCATTTCCTATTCAGAGGAAGGAGATTGTCCCAACTGCTAATTAAGCAACAGTAAATACCAGATGTCATTTAAAAGCTTAAGTAGCAGCCGTGCTCTAATGTGTATTTGTTAATGTAACAAATCCCTTGTAGGGCTTGAAGAGTAATTTCCATCTGGACTCCACTTTCTAAATATTTTTGTCATCTCAGAGGTGTTTACAACTGAGTAATCTTAATATTTATAGTACTTAGAAAAGCAGCAGGAAAGTGGGTAGGAAATTTATGGTTGGAAAAAATGACAGTTGATGAGAACTTTGCATAATTAAGACATGTGAATATTCTTTAGAATCAATTATCAGCTTCCTGGGATTTGATTCAGATGGAAATAGAACGCTAGTTTGACAGAGCTCTGTGCCTCTGACACAATTACTTTGGAGTGCCTGAAACTTCTGTGGGTTAAAATGGGAAAAGTTTGACATGACCACAGTTTTTTTGCTGTTAGCCAAAGCCCACACTCATAAAGCTGCAGTAACATCTCACATCTGACAGCTGTGAGTGGTTGCAGTATTATAGTCAAGAATAGTTAAAAACCCCTTGAAACGTCAGTAGTTAATATAAAATGTAATCATTCAGTAGTGTGATGAGTGTATCCACATTTTAATGCTGTGAATTTTCCTAATATATGGAAGAGCTGAGGAGCCCAGAGGTGCAGATAGAAAGGAGATTGTGGTGTAAAATTTAAATCTTAGATTACCATGGCACTGGATGCATTTAAGTTGTGCATATTTATTCCTAGCACTGGCAGTTTACCTGTCAGCTTGAGTGCAGAGAGAAGTCTGTATTGCTTTAAGACTTATTCTCCTTTATTGCCAGACATTCCAAAGGAGAAATAAGTGAATCAAAAAGGATATCAATAATACTTTCCATCTCCAGTTGTCCCAAACCCTCTGCAGAGGATGAACTGTGGCTGACCTAAGGCAATCTTACAGTCATTACTGAGGATTGAATTTCGAGTCTGCAGTGCCTGCAGCAGAGATCCCAGCTGCTTGGTCTGGAAGTAAAACCCTTTGCTTTGCTTTTTCACAGATTCTATTTGTGGAGATAATGCTGAGCATTTTCTTATTTCATCAGGAATGATTTCATTGTGAACTCAGAGTTGGTCTGTTTCTTTTCTTGATGTTACAACACACTGGAATGATTTGAGAAAATGCCAAGTGCATAACGATGGGGAAAAATAACCCCTAATCTCTGCTTCCTTATTTCAGTATTTATGGAAACTGTTGTAGTAGATGGACGTCAGGAGTAAATGCCCTTCTCATCTCCCCTCCTTCCACTGGCACTGCCATCTGTGGCAGATTTGGTCTCTAGGACATGCCCTCTTTGTGATTTCCAAACAAATGTCTGTCTGCGTATCCCATTGCTGGGAATCTGACAGGGCTGGGCTGGCTAAACATGGAGCTGGGCTGGTAAACACAGACCCACAGAGTTGTTAAGGCTGGAAAAGACCTTTAAGATCATCAAGTCCAACCATCAACCCAGCACCACCACTAAACGCTGTGCCCAAGCGCCACATCCTCCCATTTTCTCCCAGGTGGCTGTTTGATGCAAGGTGCTGGTAATAGGGATGCATCTTTCCTAAAAGGGTGAAAATTCATGTCTCAGGCTCTGGAATTCTATGAAGGCTGTGATTACTGAAACCCATTTATATGGCTGTTATAAATTTATTGGCAACATTAAGACGTATTCTCCTTTAAAATATAATAAGATTATTTTGATAAATTTGTTTTAAGAGGCATGAGGGCTGTAAGCAATAGGATCCAACTTGTTCTTCATTGTTGGGAGGAAGTTTGTGTGACAGAAATACACTCCCATCACAAACACTGTTATAGCTGATGCTGTCCTTGGTTAAAGGATCTTTCAAATGCAATTTTTGGAACATAAGGAAAGATGAAACTTGAACAAAAATATTTTTGCAATTCCTTAGAAGTTCTAGTGAGAACAAGGGTTAAATTATGTTTGACATGTTGTCTTTAAACAAGAAGGGGAAAACCAAATTGGCCTACTAAAGGAAGCTGTAGTCAGTGTAGGTTTTTTACCAGCTTTTTAAAAATTGTGATGAATTTGATAAATACCAATATATTTTCATTGATTTATGCTAATTCATGATTATGACATATATCTGGTTCTAAAATAGGTTTATAAACACACTTAGCCCTTTCATCAATTGGCAATGATTTAAAAGTGTTTTCTCCTTTAGAAATCAAGGCAAATAATGGGAAAATGGTGCCTCATTTCTTAGAAAAGGGTCCTCTTATAAATAGCAACAGAAATAAAAAATGAAATCATCTGTTTTAAGATTTTGTTTGGTGCTCACAACATGGTGCTCCTGAAATGACAGGGACAAGAGGTAGAATTTTTTTTGATGAATTTTCTTTGCTTCAAAAATACTCTTTTCTTTTTTTTCAGATTTCTATCATTGTCAATAAGTAGGTGCCAGGAAATTCAGTTATTGCAGAAATAATTACATTTTTCTCTTCGGCATTCCTTACATTACACTGCCCTCTACAGATATGAGCATTAGATTTTTGTTTAAAAGTAAAACCATGCACTGGAAATATTTGTAAGGTCTGGAACAATAAAAGATTGTCAGGGGAAAAGTTTTAAGTACAGCAGGGATAGTTTAGTAGTGTCCAGAGACCTGGATAAGTATGAAGACACCCAGGAAAAATGGATTGTGTTTTGCTGAGCTGCACCTGAGGGGATGTTGGGGTTAGAGGGAAACATCATCAGGTTGGGCTTAGAGAGAAGAGTGGTGTACACCACACTGGGACAGCACCAGCAGCCAGTGGCTGACAGGGAATTCTGTCCAGTGCCTAAATTATGGATATGAATATGGGTCACTATTTCTCTTTGTTCCTGGTGGAGTGGTGAGTGTGAGGTCATCAGGACTGGTGCAGCTTGGAAAACAAGACCTGATAGTCCCAATTTAATGAGCAGAAGCAGACACAGGCAAGTGTCACAGGAGGGCAGAGCCACACTGAGGATTCAGGAGAGCTGGGAAGGACGTGGGGTTGGGAGGGAACCTGGGGAAGTAGGTTTGGGCAGGGGTTGAAGGACAGTGAAGGGATCTCAGAATATTAGGGTTGGAAGTTCTCTGGGGATCACCCAGTCCAACCCCCTGCCCAGGCAGGGTCACCCAGAGCAGGTGACACAGGGACACATGCGGGGGGTTTGCGATGTCTCCAGAGAGGGAGACTCCCTGCCCTCCCTGAGCAGCTATTCCAGGGCTCTGCACCCTCCAAGGAAAGAAGTTCTTCCTCATGTTGAGGTGGAACTTGTGTTTTAGTTTATGGCCATTGCTCCTCCTCCTGTCACTGGCACCACTGAACAGAGTCTGGCACTGTTCTCTGACACCCCCAGATGTCTCTTAACATCCCATAAATCTTTTCCTTTGTCTATGGATTGTTTGGGATGATGGAGTGAAGGTGGGAGGGCTGGGATCCATCCTGAGAGTTTGTCCCACTTGGTTTGCCTCAAGCCACCTCTGGGTCTGCCTTGTGCACTTGGTCTACTGAGGGCCCTTCCAGCTCTGGCTTTTCACCTCATCCTCCAGTTTTTAAGGGTTTTAGTTACACTTGAGTTCATGGTGTGTTTAACTGGGATACACTGTGCAGTTCAAATTCCATGCTCTCTCCAGAACTTAGGGAGACACTGGAAAGCTCATCAGAACCTCAGTTCTTAACTCAGGTGTCCCTGCGTGGTTTGGTTTTCCCGTGTTCCGTGCAGATCCTGATGAGTTTGAGAGGATCTATGAGCCCCTGGATGTGAAGAGCAAGAAGATCCACATCGTGGACAGTGGGCTGACCTTTAACCTGCCCTACCCGCTCATCCTAAGGCCCCAGAGAGGTGTGGATCTCATCATCTCCTTCGATTTCTCAGCCAGGCCAAGTGATTCCAGCCCTCCTTTCAAAGTAAGTGACACAGGCCCTTCCATCCCTGGGTTCAGAGTTCAAGGTGACTCAGTTCTATTCCACATGGTCACAGAAGGCCTCGGTGCTTTTGTATCCACAGCTTTGGAATATTTCTTTCCACGTCAAGGCAGAATATTGCCCTGTGCCTCAGTTCCTGTTTACATGCCTTCCATGAGGCAACTGGCACAAAGAGGGGTAATGAAATTCCTTTGAAGCAGGAGCTTGGTTGTTTTTATGGAAATTTTGCTTTGGCACTGACTGCAGAGTTTTATTTTCTGTCAGAATTAAACAATTAAGTCATTTTCCCTGCTGTACTCTCCCTCTGCCCAGCTGCTCTCCTCTGTGTGCTGTGATGTAAATGGATGGTTTCATGTCATCACCTTGCAGAAATGCATCATCTCAGGATTGCTAAATAAATAACCTTTTGGAAGCAGGGCTAACTGTTCTTTACATCTCACCAGGATAATCCCAGCACTGGTTGAAAGTGGACTCTTAAATCCATCCGGGCTGTGCAAAACAACAGGAAAAGAGGGATTAAGTGCCATGGCTGTTTTGTGCAGCAGGTGTGGAAAGCACAGCTGTCAGTCTGTAAGACCTGCACATTCACACAGCTCCAGCTGATCCCAAAGCCTTTACATGGATCATTTTGGTAACTGCTAGAGAAAAACCAGCACTTCAGAGACTGCTTTGAGGTTCTCACTTTGTGCTGTGATTTAGTGGGCATGATGGGATTTGGTTGATCTGTGGGATCTTGGAGGTCTTTTCCAATGCCAATGATTCTGCCATCCTCAAAAAACAGGCATTCTTTATTTCAAACCCAAATGGATTTTTAAAATCATTTCTAAGGGAACTCAGAAAACATTCCTGTTTGAGAAACAGCTGGCATTCTTTGTTGCTTTACAGACAAATTTCAGGTAGAACAAACAGAGAATTCTTTTCCTTCAGCTGCTATGGAGTGACAAAACCCTCAAACAACATTAGAAAATAACAGCAGTAGCAAAATGAGCTTGAGATCAGTTCTGCCAACTGCAGAGACAAATTACAGGAAAATGAAAAGGAGAAATTCCTGTAATCTCTAAGTCTCTTGGGGCCACTGGGGAGAACAGAGCACTGAGGAGACTTCCTAGTGCTTGAGATCCTCTGTTATTCCTTAAATGACTGAATCCCAGAGTCTGTTTCTTCCTTTAATATTCTGTTTGCATAAGAATGTGTCTCCTTATGTTGTCATGAGTGTTTGCCCCAGCAGCTAAACTTGCTGACACAGCACTGCCATTGCCTCCAAAACATCTTTTATCCTCCCTTTTTTAACATTCCACAGGTGGAGTCCATGCAGAAAGCTGTGTATGGTCACCCCTGCTACCCTTAGCATTCTGTCTTTGTCAGCTGCAATTTTCTGGGTTGTTTTGGGGAGCATGGAGAGATTAATTAGCACTCAAGTGGCTTCCTGAAGGTTTTTCTCTAAACTGTCATTTTCAAAAGGCAAAAAAATTCCTTGATACAATAAAAAATGATGGGAAAATTAGATGGTGCCTTAGGTTTTCCAGAAGCCTCTGCTGAAGGGAATAGTGCATTGTTTCTGAACACAAGTAGGTGTGTGCTGAGGCAGATACAGGTGTATTCCTGAGGCAGAGGACAGGAACAGGAACCAATTCTGTCCCATTGGTGCATTGCAAAGAGCAAATGCCACTGCAGGAGTGGGCCTGTATCTATGGTAGCACTCTAATATTTTACTCCAGTGGGGAAATCAGCCAGCTGAACTCAATGACTCGAGCCTTGGTTTACCATTTTACACCCACTATCTCTTAATCTCTTGCGTATTCAAAACAGTCGCTCAAAGAAGGGTCCTATTTCATTGAAAACCAAGATTAAAGATGTTGACCTTCCCTCTCCTCCCTCTCACACACCCTCATTACATGCTTTTGAGTCATTATTTACAAATTATCTTGTTTACTGAGTTGTCATGAGGAAAAAGAAGCCTGTTTTCCAGAGCTCTTCACTCGGTGTGCTCTGAGAGGCTGCTGTGTGTGGGGATTGACTCTGAGTAAAACAATGTGTGGCCCGGTGTTTGGGAGCTCTCAGTGGTTGCCACAGCACTGGTACTCCTTTGCAAAGTAAAATTATGGATGGCTTTTCCCTCTCTGTCAGTAAATTCACCCCCAGGTTTTTGGGGCAGACCAGATTCCTTCCTGTGACTCATGGCAGGTGTTGGAGCCTGGGCAGGGTGAGTGAGGTGCTCAGTTTGTCCTGCTGGGTCATCTGTGCTGAGATGGACTTGATTAGCCCTGAGAAGCACAGGGTGGTTTGGGCTGGAAGGGACATTAACCTCATCCCACCCCTGCCATGGGCAGGGACACCTTCCACCAGCCCAGGTTGCTCCAAGCCCCATCCAACCTGGCCTTGGACACTTCCAGGGATCCAGGGGCAGCCACAGCTTCTCAGGGCACCCTGTGCCAGGGCCTGCCCACCCTCACAGGAAAGGATTTCTTCCCAATATCCCATTTAACCCTGCCCTCTGGTAGTGGGAACTGGCAGTGTCCCTCCATCCCTTGTAAATAATCCCTCTTCTGTCAGCTCCTTCAGGCACTGGAAGGGTGCAGTGAGGTCACCCCAAAGCTTTTATTCTCTAGGTTGAACAATCCCAATTCTCCCAACCTTTCCTCCCAGCAGAGCTGCTCCATCCCTTTGTTCATCCTGCTACCTCCTCTTGACTCCCTCCATGTCCTTCCTGTGTTGGAGACTTAATAATTTATGGATTGCTTTAACCACCCCACACGATCCCTGTCTCTGCAAACCTCCTCACTTTGCAGTGGAGGCTTTTATGCACCTGAGTCTTTCTCCTCTTTCCAGGAAATCCTGCTGGCTGAGAAATGGGCCAAAATGAACAAGCTTCCTTTCCCCAAGATAGACCCCAACATTTTTGACCGGGAGGGCATGAAGGAATGCTATGTTTTCAAACCAAAGGACACCTCCTCAGAGAAGGACTGTCCAACCATCATCCACTTCGTGCTGGCCAACATAGACTTCAGGAAGTACAAAGCTCCAGGTGAGCTCACAGTTCCTATGCTCAATCCCCGTGTTCCTCTGGAATCACTTGGTGGTTATGTACTAGGAATGTTTTGTCTCTGAAACAACTCGAGCTCTGTCTGCAGTCCTTAGGGAATTCAAAAGAGCCGTTAAAAATAAGGTAATAGAATCCTTAGCCCTAACATTTAGATGGAGTTTTTGTATTTGTCCTGTGCAGGCGTTCCCAGAGAAACACAGGAAGAGAAGGATTTTGCAGACTTTGATATTTTTGATGATCCAGATACACCTTTCTCTACCTTCAACTTCCAGTATCCCAATGAGGCTTTCAAGAGGCTCCACGACCTCATGGAGTTCAACACCCTCAATAACATGGATGTAAGTATGGGGGGTTAAAGGGGCTGGATTGTTAAAGAGGGAAGTGGATGATGCGAGTAAAGCCCTAATCTGCCCTACAGAAGGTACAGGGCTTTGCCTCAGTGTTTGCCTGATTTTCTCATTCGGTTCTTGCCTTGGTTTTGCCATTTTACCACCCCAAGCCTTTAGGATAACTGAGCAAAGGGGACTGTGGAAGATGTAAACATGATGAGCAGGATTTTATACTTGGGGGTTTTTTTGTCTAATTGGACAAAAAGGATGCTGGAAATTTTCTCTGAAGGATATTTCTTTATCAGCTAACTAAGTAATAATTATTTGTAATTGATAGTTGGCGTAGCATGACATCATGATCCCAACATCGGTGGAGTGACAAGTGTAATGATTATCCCAGATAAAGATATGGGGGGTTTAATCAATATAGTGAAGAAAATTTGTTACATCAGCACAAAGGAAATAAAAGTGAACATTTAATCTTTCTCAGTATAATAGTTACTTTCTACGTCCTTGAAATACAGATTTTCTCTATGTTTGGATTTACCCTTCTGAGGTTCACTGGGACTGTTTAAATACTGTATATTTTTGTGACTTCTCAGGTGTTGGTGGCCTCCCTCATGGTTTTACATACCACATTAAAATCAGTGTTTTATACACTCAAGAAATAATATCTGTAATAAAACTCATCAATCCTTTTGTTCAGTGATGGAGCAGAGCTGAAGGTGGGAGCAGCAGCTGTTAACAGCAGAAGGGGCTGTTTCTGTCCATTTCCAAGTGGTTCAAAAGTGAGTTTTCCTGCTGGCTGTGTTGTTCCTGCAGGTGATCAGGGAGGCAATGATGGAAAGCATCGAGTACAGGAAGCAGAACCCCTCGCGCTGCTCCGTGTCCCTCAGCAGTGTGGAGGCCAGGAGGTTCTTCAACAAGAGCAGCCTCAACAACAACCACACGTAGAGGCTGTGCCTGGCCCTGCCCCGCCCAGAAACTGCTCCTGCCTTTGGAACTGGAGTCAAAAGGACTTGAGTGGAGCATCCCTGCTCCTCACAGGGCTGTGCAACACTCCTGGACACGTCTTCTTGTGAATGTTCACGTTCCAATAGCATTTTGTACTGCTTTTTTAAAAACTAAGAACATTTCAGTAAGCTGAGATCCACATTTTTAAAACTGTGGAATTAGTTGGAGATCATTGGGTTCAGTGTCTGTTTTCTCATAAAATTGTAAACACTGGTTTCTTTTGGGGAGTAATTGATTTTTAATTGATGTAAACTGGGCATGGCTTGAAGGGTAAAATGGAATTAGAAAAAAAAAATTGAAATCCACTTCACTGCTGTTTGAGAATGTCTGTACCACTCAGCAAAAACCTAAACCTTTGATATTTTCTTTTTTTCATTTAAGCCTCAAAATTGCATTGCTTGAACTCTTGAGCTGCTGGCAACCATGTGTTAAATAATTGTCAGTTTGTGTATTTCTGACCAGAATGTTTCTTCATAAATTGACAATGATTTTGCATTTGAGCATGATTAAACCAACACATTTCTGCAAAGAGACAGTGGCAGTGTTTACTGGGGATTGGTAAAACATGCCCAGGTAAGAATGTGAAACCTTAAGGGCTATTTTAAAAATATATTCTTAGTATTTTGAATAATGAAAGGCTGTGCATAGACAGAGGTTATTTTAGTGCCATCTCAACCAGTATTGCTGTTACTCTGCAAATGCACAGAAAATGCAGCTGCACCTCTGAAAACTTCAATTGCTAAAATCAATCCCTGGGAAGGGAAATAATTAACAATGCATTTCTTTTAACAGCCACTGCACCAAAGAAGCATGGAATGCTTGGGGGTGGAAGGGACCTTAAAATTGGTCTCATTCCACCCCTTGCCATGGGCAGGGACACTTCCCACTAGCCTACATGCAAATTTCTGTGGTTAAATAACATTTCCTGTATTGATCAATAGGGTTTATTTCTGTTTGAGTTAGTGCACGTTTAAAATCAAGAGAGAAAATAACTTATCTTAGTGCTGCATAATTTAAGCATTTTCCGTAAATTCTGGAATACAGAAAGGAACTGGTACCATTATATTATTGTAATATTTTCCTTTAAATGTATTTCCTTTTGGTAATGTAATATTTGGTTTTTTTTATTTTATAATATGTACCTACTCTCTTTCATGGAAGAGTTTTATCCTGCTTTATACAGTTTATATTATCACAGTGTTACCAGATGATAAAAAATAAAACTATATTTGGCACCTGCTGTTCTATTTTGATAATTTTTGGGCTGGTTTTAGTTTCTCTGTGATGTGGAGCAGCTGGATGGTGTGGGGCAGCTAACAAGACTCACAGTGCATGAGATGGGTCTTTACTGCCTTTAATCTTGGATTCCTTATAAAGCAGGAAAGTTCCTTAGATATTATTAAAAAATATGTGGAAGGAGAAGAATAATGCAGGAAAAGCCCTCTTCTGACACACAGTGTGACACCATCCACACAGAGTTTTCCCATACCTAGAACTGTAATCCTTTGCCTCTCATTTTCCCTCCCTTTAATCCAGGTTCTTTTGCTTTGTGTGTGCAGTATTTTTTTCCAACCAGCGTGTGATCCCTAGGAGGCAGAAGAAAGTGGATTTAGAGAATTAATTATTTTGGACTTCAAACATTACTGTAGGGGCAGCACATGGAAGATCCTTCATGCCTGAAGGACATGGAACTGCCAACCCTGCAGGTCTGGTGGTGAGGCCTTAGGGGTGAGCTCTGTTCCTGGAAAACAGCTCTAGTGTGCTCTGGAAATCAGCTCTGCTGGGCCCTGGAAAAGGGCTGTTGTGGGTGCTGGAAAACATCTCTGGTGGGTCCTGGAGAACAGCTCTGGAGAACAGCTCTGGAGAACAGCTCTGGTGTGCTCTGAAGAACAGCTCTGGTGGGCTCTGGAGAACAGCTCTGGTGGGCTCTGGAGAACAGAGAACAGCTCTGGTGGGCTCTGGAGAACAGTTTCTGGGATGCTCTGGAGAACAGAGAACAGCTCTGGTGGGCTCTGGAGAACAGTTTCTGGGATGCTCTGGAGAACAGCTCTGGTGGGCTCTGCGACACCCAGCACCGAGCCTGGGCCTGAGCTTCTCTTCCTTGGGACCTTGGGGCAGGCTCGAGTGCTGGGCATTGGAAATCCCTGGCTGCCTTTTCCTTTGCCAGCAGCAGTGAATGCTCAGAATGAATCCCACTGACCAGGGAAGCATTGGAGTTCCGGAGCGGTGAGCTTGGCATGTTTGTGCTGGTGAGAAGAAAATCCATTTTAGTGGGAAATGGGGCTGCAGGAAATGCCCTTTCCTGTTCCCCTGGGCATGATTTGTCTGTGGGATGAAACCTGAGCACTGAGTGTGAGTGATCACCTGCAGAACACACAGAGCTGGTTTTCCAGGAGAGCTGCTCGTGCACGGGAGTGGATGTGGGATCAGACGCCAGGAGCCGGTTGTGCAACCACTTGTGTTGACATAACAGGTTTTGCTCTGGTGCTCACTGGAAGCAAAGCCGAGCAGACGTTTCCTGGAGCTGTAAATTCACCCATCACTGGCTGCTGGCACCTGGGATGGACAGGTTTGCATGGGGATGTGACTCACCCGGGAGGTACACAGGGCCCTTGTCACGCAGGGTGCAAGGCAGGGGCTGTGAGGGCTCCCAGGAATTCCCCATGGCAACACAAACACAGCACTGCTGTGCATGCGAGGAGCAGGCACCAAGGCAAGGCAAGGACACGGCAACTCCTTAACCTTTAGACAAACCAAACCCCACAGGACTGGGTCCAACAGGAACAGGAATTCCTTATGCAGCTGTTTAACCCATAAACACGAAATCAGGCATCAAAGGCCAAGCCAAAAGACTCCTGGTTTTGTTAGGTTTTGTCAGGAGATGTTTGGGAACAGAGCTCCCAAAGTGGGTGGCCGTGAGCTTGGAGAGACCCATGTGGTAGGATGGACCTGGATCTCAGGGGTGCCAGAAAGAGCCAGCTCTGAGAAAGAGCTGGGGGCAAATGGGGCTCGGAAAGGGGAACCCCAGCTGTGACAGGGCCACTGGTGCTGGGCTGGGTCTGATGTCTGCAGAGAGGACTCTTCTGTAGCTTCCCTGCCACTCCATCTTCACCTGGAGCCAGCAGCCCATTCCCGAGGCCATCCTGAGACCTGTCAGAAAAACCTCAGGGAATTTAACATCAAACCAACTTTATACTTAAATATTTTGTCTTTAATCAGTACAATGTTCTTCTGCTGTGTGTCCTCCTCAAAGGCTCTGGCCAAACTGGCCACAGAAACCAGGGAACCCGGAGGTGGTTCTGGCCTTTGTGTCTCTCTCCAATTCTCACCCAGGTATATTGTTTTAGGCAAGTCAAAAGTGAGCAGGGAAAAACAGGCAGCTCTGGGCTTATTTGGGTGTGGAACTCTAACTTCTGCCACTGAAGAATAAACTACACTGGTAAAACTACACCTCCCACCCCTGGCAGTGTCCAAGGCCAGGGTGGATGGGGCTTGGAGAACCCTGGGCTAGTGGAAGGTGTCCCTGGCCATGGCAGGGGTGACACTGGATGGGCTTTAAGGTCTCTCCCAACCCAAACCGTTCCACGATTTTATGATTCTAAAGTTTGGTACCATTTTGTAATTTATCTGCATTTCTGCTCCTCGCCCAACTTTTTGGATGGATTGCGGGGATAGGATGGCTGGGCCAGCTCTGACAGCACGGGACACGGGACTTGTGCCAGGCAGGGCTGTAAGTTCTGGCATATGGGGGAGAACGTAGGAGACACCCTGCGCATCCCGCTGGTGCTTAACACCTTCCAGACGCTTTCTCACAGCTCGTTTAGGGCGTGTGCTGGAAAACACAAACCGGAATTAACGCCATGGCTTTAAAAGAGACTGAGGGAAGTGTTTTCGCCAGAGTGTTTGGGAAGCAGAGACACTGATGCTTTGCAGCTGTGGATTCAATGCAAATCCTTCTGGTCTCAACCTAGGGACTGGCCTGAGGACGTTTTTGTGCCGGTCAGCCGCTGCTTCTGGCACTGATTAATCCCTGGATGCTGCCAGCACAGCACAGCACAGAGAGGCAGCCTGGAGCGCTGGGCTCGGGTCCCTCTGCTCCTCCGGGGTCTCTCGCTGCTGCCTGCGGATTGTGGGCTGGGATGAGGGATGGGAGCAGAGATTGAACGGAGGGAGGTTTGATGTGTCCAAACGTGTCCCAGAGTTTGCTTGGGATGTCCCTCTGTAACGCTGCGAGGAAGCTGTTTTGAATGGATGTTTTTTTGAAGTCAGTAATGCTGTTTAACTCTCATTTGCTGTTCCTTCCGCAGCTTCAAGCCTCTTTTAACACCTTGTTGAAAAAGGCGTTTAAAACTCATTTTTAGGTAAAGAAATGTATTCCAAATAGACACAGAGCAGGTTTCAATACCCCACCAGACCATAGGCCTTTTTCTGGTGTTGCCTCTGTGTCTTTTCTGTCTTTTTTCAAGGGCTGCCAGAAAATAAATGAAAGACTAATTTGACATCTGAAATCCGCTGTTTCTCTATTGCTCACTTCCTTTTCTTTTATTTTGGAATCTTGGGATCATGGAATCATTAAAGTTGGGAAAGACCTAACAGATCATCATGTCCAACCACCAGTCCAGCACCACCACCAGGTTCAGCATTAAACCTTGTCCCCAAGTGCCACATCCACATGGTTTTTCACCACCTCCAGGGATGCTGTGAGCTGGGATAGCTGGAAGATCCAGCAGCAGGTGTGGGGTGGTGTGAGAGAGCAGTGCTTGAGTGTAAACTGTTTGAAATATAGGAAATACAATCTTCTAGATGAAGAACACAGGTATTTGTGCAGTTAAATATATGCATTTCAAATTTATGTTCAGCTTATGAATTCTCATTGCTCAAGAGCAAACCCACCCCATTTTTCTTCTCACCCCTGGGGGCCAGTGCATGTTTCCAGCTAAAGGAAGTATTTAAAGTCCCAAAGATCCCTGTGTCAGGAAAGGGCAGCAGAGGGTTGGTGTTTTTGCTTGTAAATGATCTGGTACCAGTGGTGAGGAGGGTGAGTTGTGCAAGCAGAAAAATGTGATGAGAGTGACCTAAATTTAATAAAATGGCTAAAAAGAGTGAAGATGTGAAAAGCAGGTGCACACTGAAGGGCTCTGAGTTGCCTGCTGTGGGCTTTACACACTCCCAGAGGCAGAAAGCCTCTCTCTGTCTTGAAGGCTGCAGCCTCAGGTGTTTTGTGCAGCACACATTTTTGGCTCAGTTCAGTGAGGTTTGAACATTTCACTCCCATGTCAAATTCCAACATCTCTGTTCTGCAGTGTGACCAAAGCCAACTCTTCTGCCCTGTTGTGTAACGTCATAAATGTCAGATTGACAAATTCAATTCCATTGAAATGGTTTTTTATAACTGCCTGTGGTGTTGTAAGATGCACTTAACAAATATTTGTTGGCTTAAAGGATGCAACTGATTCACTGCTCTCTGAGGGCAAATCCTCGCAGTGGGAAACTGCCCTTGCTCATATTTTCCCAGCTCCCTGTGTGGTGGGACAGAGAGGGAAGCTCTTGCAAACCAGAGAACTTGGTGTTATGAGCCCACAGGTAATGGCCAAGCAACGGTGTTTTGCCATCTAAATAAACACGGGGTGTTTAGGAAAAATAAAAAGAATGTGGAGATCCAGCCTTTGCCTCCCAGCAGGAGGAGGACACGGTGCCCCAGTGGCTCCCACGTGGTTTGGTTCCTTGGTGTTTCCCTGTCCCCAGCCCCCCTGGCTGCTGTGGGCTGAGGGTCTTTGGCAGTCCTGGGAGCCAGGGGCTGCTCCCTGCAGAACCTGGGCAGTTCCAGCCCCCCTCAGGCCTTGCCCAGGCCAGCATCAGGGGCTGAATGCTGTGATGTACGAGGCCACTAAGTGGGGATTTAATGACATCCCTGACATCCCTGCTGGATGCACAAACAGCTTTTTGCAGAACATTAATGCCAGGTGCCTCTGAGCAACCTGGCTGTCTCTCAGGGAACCTCTGTAACCCAACGAGTGGCTCGGGGACACCACAGTCAGCCCTTCAAGCTGCAAAAAAGGTGATTAACCTTGGAACAGAAATCATTTCAGTGGAAAACTGGACAGGTTTCAATCGTCCCTTACAGGAAGGCTTGGCTGCCCATTTGTCAACAGATTTTCCTGAGTGACTTTACCCCAGAACCTGATTTCCTCTTTCTCTGCTTCTCAGTGGTAATGCAGGAAAAATAATTGGAAGTCTTCTCTTGTCTTTTTGCTGCAGAATTCTGTACATGGATACAAGATAATACAAGATGGATAGTTGGGCAGCTTTATGTTTTTGGGATTCTCTAGGTAAATTTAAGGAAAACATGGAGAAGGCATTCCCAGTGCCTCTGTGCACTGAGCCCCCGAGCTTAACCCGGCCCCCTCCACCTGTGAGTGCTGTTCAAGACTCTGAGTTTAGTTAGTTAATGCACGGTTAATTGCCAAGTGATTTACATATCAATCCATCCACTTCGTAGGGGCTGTGGCTATGAAAACCTTTGCCAGCCCACAGCTCACGTTATGAACAACTGTGTGTAAAAATAAAAAGAAATTAAACCTCTGCATCTAAAAGTAGGAAAATCAAGATTTCCGATGTTATTGTGGTGCTGACAAAGCAAGGGAGAGCTGCTGGCCCTCTCTCTTATCCAGCAGGACTTGCAGGAGGCAGTGAGTGCCCAGGAGAGACCTTGGCCCTGTGGTTGGGAATTGCAGCTTGGGATCCTCACGTGTCTCTCCTGTTTTGCTCTGTGCCTGGTTGGTTTTCTTGCCTTTAGGTATTTTCAGCTGTAAAGACCTAACAGATAAGTAGCTCATAAATTATTATGTGCCACTCTGAGAAGGCAAGAAAGAAAGTGAGACTCTTTACTTGGGCTTAATTTTAAGCTGTAAGAATTTTAGATGCAGATAAACACGTACATTTATTTATAGCAGTTGCTCTTTAGAAGTGACAGAGCCAAAAAAACATTCAAGATGTGTCAGATTTAACAGCAAATTTTGGAAGAACACCTGGCATTTTGTGAGCTTTGGGTTATGTCTTGGGTAATGGTTCCTGGGTGTGCTCTACTGCAGTACTTCAGCTGCTGTGGTTGACATTCCATACATTCATCCATAAAAATCCCAGAATGGTTTGGGTGGGAGGGACCTTTAGGCTCATCTTGTTCCAACCCTCTGCCGTGGGCAGGGACACCTTCCAGTGGATAAGATCTGTTGGTTTGCTGTTTTAAGAGGAGGGCTCATATGCAGTGTAGATCATTTACCTGTGCTGATAGTGTGATGCGAGGTTTGATCTCAACCCATTTTTTTTACCAGCAGCAAAAATTCCTGCCACTATTTCCCAAACTTGTTTACTCTACTCTCCCATCTTTATTTCCCCTGCTTTAGGTCCTGTGAAGGTCCTGAAGCTCACACATCCCACCACAGAGTGGCCTCTGACACTTTTTCCTTTTTGTAAGCAGCAAGGGGAAATCTTAGATTGAACATTTTCTGTGTCAGAATTCCATAGTGAGGGGACTCACACGGAGGCAGGGCTGGGGGAAAAGCACTGGCTCAGGGTGCCCAGAGAAGCTGTGGCTGCCCCTGGATCCCTGGCAGTGTCCAAGGCCAGGCTGGATGGGGCTTGGAGCATCCTGGGCTAGTGGAAGGTGTCCCTGCCCACTGGAATGGGATGAGTTGTAGGATCTCTTCCAACACAAACCAGTCTGGGATTCTATGAAGAGCAGGAGGAATGGAGGCCAACCAAGAAAAGAGAAGAAATCTCTTCCCCACCTTGCCATGGACATCCCTAACAGCCTGCCATCCCTCACAGCTCCAGTGGAAGTCACCCAGCCTTTTTCCGTAGCCTCTGGCTGGGAGCAATTCCAAGCTCCCTGACAAACAGGAGCACTGATGAGCCATCAGGCTTTTCCCAGGTGTGCACAGCATTGTTTTAAGTCTCCAGCCCTGAACTGAACAAACTTTTCATTCCTTCTCAGTTAATATTTACCTGCACAAACGAGGCTGGATTATTTCACAGGTTAGTTTGTAATCGTTACCTGCTTTATTTTGTCTTCCTGACAACGAATCACAGAATCCTGAGGCTGGGAGGCACTCAAATATTGGATCAAAGTGTGGCTCAGATCCACGGGGATTCTGATTAAGGACAGTTGTGCAGGATCTGTATTTTTATCTAGAGCAATCTCTCCAATTAGTGGCTAAGTTTGTTTTGGAATCCAGCAAATAACTCCACAATGAGAATTGGTTTGGAACTCAAGGAACGTTTCAGAATTGGGTAAAAACTGCTAGAAACATCTCTTTGGAAATCAAGGAAACTTTCAGAATTATGTAAAAACTATGAGAAATATCTCCAAAAGTCACTAATTTGTAACGGTGAGAAATGTTAACAATTGATTTAACATTTTCTTGTTTTAGAAGATGTAAGAAGAGAGAAAGAAAAGATCCTGGAGAATGTTTTGTTGCTACTCTGAAATGGACATGAATGTAAATTTTCAATGATAGCTCCTTCCAGCACTGAGTCAACCCTGGTTAGTGGCACTGTGGAAATGGGGTGGTTTCAGTGGGCACAAAATCTTTGGAGTGGCCCAGAAGTCCAACATTTTCTCCCTGTTTCCCCCTTGTAAATTCAGTTAGATCCTGTGTTTGCAGCAAGGCTCCTGTTTTCTCCCTTGTCTCCTAAATAAAATGTTTCCTTGAAGCTCTGTCCAGATGCCCCCCCCCCCGAAAGTGCTCACTGTCCCCTGGACGCTGTCTCTACATCAGAATGACAATAATTATCAGGCAGCTCAGGCAGCACAGGGAAGGAAAGATGTCATTCCAGGCACTGCACAGACTTTTCATTCTAGCAGGTGAAGTGTTTGAATTCAAATGCCATTTTTGGGGGATTACTTTGAAGAAACTTGTTTATGTGTTCCTCTGCTTGGCACTGACAAGAAATGGTGTAAATAAACACAGAGCACACACTGGGCTGGGTAAGAGGTTCATTTTCCATAAAAATCTGATGGAAGAGACAGAGTGCTCTTCTACAGGAGCTTTTGCTACGGATTGAAACATGGAAGACACAAAAAGCAGCAGCGTTTCCCACTGATTGCCTGCAGATCAAGCAAGCTGCAAAGGCAGCTGGAGGTGACTTCAGACATCAGTCAAATAAAAGTGTGCTGGAAGGAATGGAGAAGGTAATGGGGGTATGAATATATGCATGAAAGGCTCCCTTGTTCAGTGAAATAATTCAGCCACATTGTGGAGCTTCCCGGGGAGGATAAGGGCACTCTGGCTTGCAGGATTGCCAGGGAAAGCAGCCCCCTGTGGCACAGGTCAGGGAAGGGGGCCCGTGGTGCCTTGGAGGCTGCTGCCATCCTGCTGCTCCCCGGGGGGAAAACAGGGAGAATGTGTGCACCACGCAGGCAGGGGGAAAGAAAGCCTGAGCCAGGGATGGTTGCAATGCCTGGGCTCTGGGGGAATCCTGTGAGAGGGAGAGGCCAGAGGGGGTTCAGTGCTCTGCTGCTGGGCCAGGGAAATGGTTCATTCAAACACCTGCAGCACTCCTGCAGCAACAAGGGCTTGGAGCAGGCACATCCAGCCTGCAGAGTGGCACCTCCAGGGCTCTGCTTCTCCCCTCAAGAGGCTGAAGAGGCTCCAGTGGGTCCAGTGCAGAACAGAACCTTGGAGGTTTCTCAAAAGCACCTTAAAATATTGGCAGTGCCCTCCACAATTTTTAAATTTTGGTGGTGGGTAGTGTTTTTGGTTTTTTGGGGGTTTTTTTGGGTTGGTTTTTTTTTTTTTTTTGTGGAGATGGCTGTGAGGAATCCTGGAATCCCAGACTGCTCTGGATTGAAAGGGACCTCAAGGCTCCTCCCATTCCATCCCCCTGCCATGGGCAGGGACACCTTCCACTGGACCAGGTTGCTCAGGGTACAAATCCAGACAAATACCTTTTACTAAAGTGGTTAGAAGGTTGCTTAATTCTGGCTTCTTTCTCTTGATAAAACATGGGGTGGGTTTACAGGATGTTTCCCTTGCTGCTAATTGTAATGTCCTTCATCAGTGTTCAGAAAGGCTGTAATATATCAGCCATAGGAAACTCGGTCCATAAGTTATAGCTCTCAGTCAGTGACTGGGTACTCTGAAGTACCTGCTCATCAATTTCTCAAAATGTAGATATTTTCCCTTTTTTTGGGGGTAAAAAAATCTATTTTTAAAATTCTTATAATGTCTTGCCTCAGTGAAATCTCTTTGCAGTGAGTTTAAATGATAAACTTTAACCAGATTTTTCCCCCTTCTCTTTTTTTCTCTTTCAATGTGTTGCTGGTCATCAGCTTGTGTTTATAACATGAAAGATCAAGATATCATAACTTGTACTTTGAGGTTTTTTCCTAATTTGATTACTTTCTACAGTAAAAGGTTTGTTTTTCTTCATTCAGTAGCTTGTGCTCAAATCGTGGTTATTGAATATTCACTTCTCACTTTAAACCCAAGAAATTTTAGCTCAAGGAAACTGGAAAACACAATAGGGATTTTTACTAGGGAATTTTGCAATTTGCTGTGTTACAGTGTTCCTGTAAAGGGTGTAGAAAACTGAAGCTGAGGCCGGGAGAAGGAGTCAAGGGTCTGTCTGGAATAAATTGAGAGCAAAGATGTGGGGACAGAACAAATTGCTGATTCGGTGTGAGCACAGCTGCAGCAACCTGAGCTTGGTGCTTGGGGCATGAGGAGCCCTGAAAGCTGGAAATCGAGGCTGGAAAGGGCTGATCCTCATTCTGCACGGTTTCTGTGTCTGCCCCGACGTGTGTTTTCCACCCTGGTGCTGGCACAAGCCAAGGGCAGCATCTCCTGGTTTCTGGGCGCCACCTCTTGGTGCTGGGGCGGCTCCTGCGCTTGGTGCTGAGGGATGGGCTGAGCCCGGATTTCTGTTCTTTGGCCAGGAATGTGAGGGGCAGCAGCTCCTCTGAAACGTCCCCGGAGCAGCAGTTGGGAATTTAGTAGCACCACCCAAGGGAATGAGAAATATCTGCATCTCTGAAACCAATGCCAAACCTGCCCTTGTGAACGACGCAGTTGAGAGGGATTTTAATGTTTTGGGTCAGATTAGGTTTGCTCAGTTGGGTTTTGTTGCCGTTTTACTTTTTATTATTATTTTTGTGAGGGTTTTTAGTCCCCATGAGCAGCCCATGCCAGATCTTCCAGAGAAACCCACTATACCCCACAGGGAGACGATGATGTGGAGTGGAAACATCCCAGGATGAGGCTCAGCATCCTGCTCATTGACTCACACAGGCACAGGTGCATTTCCCCGCTGCCTTTTCATTCATCCGGGCTCTTGCACGACTGATTAAAGCTTCAATCACTTTTTAAGACAATGCACTTCGGATCTTTTGTTGTTCTCGGGAAGGCTGGTGCCTGCCGGAGGGGTTTGGGGGTGGCCTGCCAGCCCCCGGGCTATGCGGGGAGCAGCCCCAGCAGATGGGGATGGCTCTCCTCGGGATCCCGCCTGAACCTTCGGATGAGAGCTCATTCCTGAGTTTCTGCTTGTCGAGCGCTCGAGTGGCTCCCGGGGAGCGTGGGGGAGGAATTGCAGATGCAGGAGTGGGATGGAAGGTGAGGGGTTTAGCTGAAAATGAACCCTCGTGCCTGCAGCATCTGAGCATCGCCGTGTCCGAGCGCTCCCACCTCCTGTCCCTCTGAGCCTTCCCTGAGAGCGCTCCACCTTCCCCTGCTCCCAGCCATGATGGACTTCATTCATTAAAGCCCTGTGCCTCCGGGCCCCCTCGCACCTTTAAAGGGATTGCAGTACTCTTAGAGGCGCTAATGAATAAATAAATATTCCCCTTGCAGCCTGCCTGGAGCCCTGAAGAGGAGCCGGAGGGGAAGGAGTAAAGTGCTGCTGCTTTTTCCAGCAGGGATTTGTGGCACAGCACCCTGGGATGACTTACGGCCTGCCTCTGGTCGAAAGTTTTATGCTGCCACCCAGGATTAATTGATTTTACCGCTGAAGGGGGATAAAATGGTAAAACTAAAAAGCAGTCCGCAAATTCCAGCAACAAGGGGTCCCAACCTCTGCCTTTTGCGGATGGGGCCTGGACATTTTTATATTCCTCTTTATTTGCATTCTGAATCTACCTGGGGGAGTCAGCATTAATTGCCAGGAGGTGGAGAGAGAACAGTGCAGCAACGTGGGTCTGTGGGATGGCTTGGAAAAGCACAAGGATAGTCCATCTTAAACAGGCATTAAGGAATTGTTAACAAGGAGCAATAAAAAGTTTTAAAAGAATGGAGGAGGGATCCACGAGTACTTAAAGAGCAGGCTGGAAAGTGCAGGTGATGAAGGAAAAGGAAAAAGTAACGGGATTAAGCTGCACCAGTGAAAATCTGGTGAAAATGGTCCCCCCCACCCCGATATAAAGAAGAATTTTTTTCCTGTGAGGGGGGTGAGGTCCTGGCACAGGTTGCCCAGAGAAGCTTGCTTTTTGTGGCTTTCTTTTTTCCCCCTTTCAGAAGGCAGTCAGCAGAATTCTGCTCAATTCCACCTGGAGTCAGAGTGATCATTAGGAAGGAAAGGAATTGGAAAAGGGCACAACTCTGAGTGGTCAATCGTTTGCTCTCATTATTGGATTAACTAGGACAGCAATCCCAGCAGGGAAGGAGCAAAACACTGGATATCAAAGTGCCAGAGTTTATTTTCATTTTTTTTAATTTCTTTTTTTTTTCCCTTAAATGCAAATGTGGTGATCTGTGTTCCCCCCCATTTCCTCCCCAGCCAAACAGAATTTTGACTCAATGCTCTTGCAAGTCCTTTCCAACTTTAATGATTCTATGATTATAAGTGCATAATGATGACTATCAATAGGCTCTATACAATTTTCTTCTATTATTTTCTGCTGTCACAGCCATAACTCAAGGGCCCAGCTTTGTTCCATGAAACTGAAATTGTTCTGAATGGGTTATGGTTGGAGTTGAATAGTGAGGTGGGAATTGCAGACTCATTTCCAGTGCCAGAAAGGAGCTCACAGGGATCATTCCTCACCTTGTTTACCCTACAGGCCACCCTTAGGATGTGTGTGATTGCCCATTTTCCATATGGCATCCCAGGGACTGTTCTCCTTGGCTGGCTGGTCCAGGCAAAGCTGGGAGGCTCAGGGACATCAATCAGGCCACCCAGATACTCCTAAGGCTTCTCACACTGCACTGTATTTCTGAGTGTTTGAGTTTATCCTCCTCCAGCTCCTGTGTGCTAAGCAGTAAAACTGGAATTATTCCATCAAAGCTCCTTCTTTCTTTCTTTGCCTAGAATATGGCCAGGTTTTCGTGTGCCTGGAGAAACAGACAAGGGAAGGAAAAGATAAACGGGTAGAAACTGAGTTTGCTAAAAATAAAAGAAGTGGTTCGTATTTTCTCTCGTGTTTGGTAGGAGCCTGGAAACAAGCTGGAATAAAATCTCTAATTATAACCGTTTTGTCTGGAGATAAATGAATGAAAGACATTTCATTTGAAATAGAAATTTCAGGTCATTTTGACCAATATGGGATATGGAAGTGTCCAAGGCCAGGTTGGATGGGGCTTGAAGTACCCTGGGGTAGTGGAAGGTGTCCCTGCCCATGGCAGGGGTGGCACTGGATGGGCTTTGAGGTCCCTTCCATCCCAAACCCTTCTGGGACTCTGTGGGATTCGAGCAAATGAGAGTCAAGGCACAGACTGAGGAAATAATTTTGGTAATGGGGGATTTTGAAGAGTGTGGGTGTATGTTCGGGGCTGAAAAGAGACTGAAATCTTCTTCCTCTCTTTTTTATTCCTATAAAATAGGGTCAGGAAATCTGCAGATGGCTCAAAGGACAATTGGAGTGGTTGGTGCTCTGATCCGACCTTGCAAAGCTGGGTTTGGAAGGGAGTACCCCAAGGGGTCAATATGTGTTTGTACATCCAAAACGCTCTGAAAATGCAATGAACTCCCCTTTGTAACCTCACGCTCAGTTTTGACCCCGGGTCATTGTTTAATACAAACAGGAAATGAGAGAAGATGGATTAGCATTGGAAGAGACTAAATAGTCCAAGAGAGTAATAAGGAACAAACCGAATTAAACCAGTCTTTTGTGGGTGATGTCAGCCCGTAACACCTTGTTCATGTTTCTGTTTCTTTGAGGGGAGGCAGTCGGGGAGATGGAGGTGGGAACGATGCTGATGTGTCCAGCAGGCCTTCCCTGAGTACTGGGGCAGAGAGGCTGTCGGATAAATTCTCACTGCACATTTATGGTGCTAAATTGGTCTTGTAGCAGAAGAGAATTGAGCCTCTTCTGGAGATCCTATCTGTCCCTAAAGGCAGAGGAGTAAAATGTGGCACTGCCGTCCCTCAGGGCTGCAAGCATTTCAGCTGCAGAGCCCTGGAAATGAAGTCAGAGGGCCCTGAAATGAAGTGCTGGAGAATTTTGCTTTGGAGGCTGCATTATCCCGGTCTGCATGAACTGCCCGAGGTGATGAAATAAAGCTTTCCTGCTTTCCCAAGGGATGGGGTGGTGGAGGAGCTCCACAGGAATAGATTTACTTGCAATTTGCTTGCTTAGCACACTGTAGCATGCAATTTATATTTTTTCCTTGGGAGCCAGGAGTATGTGCAGCCTCTTCCCGGGGTTTCTTTCTCTCCAGGTAATCTTTAACCTCTGTGCTGTTATTGACCCCTTTTTTGGGCTCCTCAGGAGTTCCTCAGGCCCACCAGGTTTGTCCATCACACCCAGGTGACAGCTCTCTGTCCCACCGTGTCCCTGGCATGGCTGGCTGCTATTTCTGAATGCCACTTCCAGCTCATTCCCTGCAGTAAAATTTTAGAGGGAAACTTAATGAGTTGTTTTTTTTTTTTTATGTCTGGGATTTTTTTTTTTAAAAGCAATCACTTATTCACAGCCACTCTAATGGATTTTCAGGGATGGCAGGAGGAGAGTAGAGGCAAGGGAAAGGCACCCAATGTGTTTTGATCTGGTGGGAAAACCAGACCACGGTGGTTTGACATCTCCAAAAATGAGAAACTATCAAGAAACAACAAATCCCAGCATCGGTTTGACCCCTGGCAAAATCAGCTCCCAGTTCCTGATGAAAGGAATGAGGAACTTGTCTTTACAAGCAAACTGTGAGTCTTGCCAGCAGATAAAACTGGTACTGAGAGCTAAAAGAAACAATGGGGAGGATTCCACTGATTGATGAATGGAATGAGGGAGATTTGCATTTACAAACAAACCATGGGTCTGCTGATAAATAAAACTGAATACTGGAAGATGAAAGAAACAATGAGAAGAACCATAAATTCCATAAGGAATTCCACTGGGTGACACAAGGGAAGGACAAAGGTGGGGATTATACATTAGAGGGGGGTCTTAGGTATTTGGCATTTCAGGAAGTCTGTACCTCTCAAATACCTCAGCCAATGGGGAAATCAGGATAAAAGGGAGGCTGCGTCCTCCAAAAATTTGAGAGACCCCAGGGGAAATGCCCCATGGCCCCTCTCTTTATTTGAATAAAGTTACAGGACCCCTCTGTCTCCTTTTGGACATAAACCTCTGGTGTTTGTGGATTAATCTTCCTCACATTTGTGTATTTAAGAGTTCAGCTAAGACACCACAGGTGTGATCCAGTTTTCAGGAGAAGCTGCTGGAAGCTGTCAATCTCACAAAAACACCTATGGAGGTGATAGCAGCCCTCCTGGACTTGATATTCCTTTGTCACAGCTGGAAAATTCCCAGCAGGAGCTGGAGCAAACCCTGAAGTGGGCAATAACAAACATTTGGGAAGAAGAATAAATGAGCCCAAATCTGACAGCCCTGCAGAATTTGCCCCAGAGAGTGTCAGCTGAGTTATTTAGGTTTAGTTCTTTAGCTCTTTAAACAATATTTCAAATAACCATTAATTCCAGTTGGCTGAGAGTTTCAGAGGGTGATTGGGAGTGAGGAGAAAAGATTTCTTAAAAAAAAAAACTGAAGGAAAATCAAGAGCTTCTGGAACTTTTGTCTTATTTGGACATGAATCCATGTGAATTTCTCTACCTCCTGATCTCTGCTCTGCTCGAGTGGATCATTCAGCAGCACCCTGGAGAAGGGATCTTTGTGGAAATAACTTATCTGATGACTTGTTAGCACTCAAAAAATAGAAAAACATAGCAGAGAGCCCCAAAATGCCACCACGGGAAGCTACAGAGGGCATGGGGCTTGTAAACACCTACAGTGAGTGGGAACTAATGGTCCTTCAGGGGTCCCACAAGGACACTGATAAAGCTGATTTGGGGAATGACAAAGGGAACAAAAACCAAGAATCCAGCATTCAGTGACTGCCCATAAAAGTGAAAACTTGATCTGGCATGTAATTTATGCACTAATGAGGAAAAAGCAAGTCAGCAAACCATTCAGGAAGTCACTGAATGGAGAAGAAGAAATTCCATTAACAGCATCAGAATCCTCCTGGTGAGGAAGGTGGGGTGTTGAGGGCAAAGAAGGGGCATTCAGGGAAGGTTGGGTCAAGAGTAGAAAGGGGGAGCTCCCAGAAAAAGGGGGAGATGTGAGAAAGTTCTGCATGTCCAGGTTGTAACCACCCCATCATTGCAAAAGGGCTGAGACAACTGGGGGCTTTGCACCCCAAATGTTTGTATTCCTGCAACTGGACTTACAATAATTCCTGGATAGGTCTGTCAAGGCTTTAATTAAGTTGTCAATAAATACTTGGCCCTGTAATTGTGTTCCTTTGGCTCAGGTGGGTTGGCAGAGAGCTGGTGATGTCATCTGTAAAGTCTGGATGTAAAAATAACATGAGATGGCTAAAAGACCTTTTTGTGCCTTTCCAGAACCAACAGAAAGAATGGTTCCTTGGGCAGAAGTTGTGATAACAGCTGCAGATTTAGGTGGACTTCCAGTAAAGGAAGAGAGAGAGATTGGTTCAAATCTGGATTTTTGCTGCTGCTGCTTTTTTTTT
>VZTZ01049854.1:170202-206261 GCA_013400955.1 Drymodes brunneopygia
TGGCTGTGGGGGAAAAAGTGAGCTCTGATTTTAATAAATGTGTAATGAAATAGGAAAGGAGGCGAAGGTGACCTTCCAAAGCTGGTGTTGGATGTCGTTCAGACAAGGTTGCAGACCCAGTCAAGGCTGTTTCCTTTCAGGCAGTAGGAAATGATCCTTCCTGCTCAGAAAAGCACAGGTTGGATCCTACAGCCAAGCTCATTGGTGAGTTTTAGTGAAAATGACTGTGTTATAAAAGCTACTTTTGCAGGAAAGAAAAGGGTTTTTTTTCCAAAAGATTTCCTAATATCTAGTTCTTAATTTAGTTTCCTGGTTTGGATTATAGTTTTCAGATGTTTTGTTACAAGATCTGATGTTTTTACATCCCTTCTCATCAGAGATGAGGCTTCAGGTGGCTGAGCCAGGTGACCAGTCCTCTGCCATTGCTGGCTGTTAACTCCAACAGAATGGAGAAACAAAACTCACCCTCTAATCACAGAGTTCCAGGCTGGATTGTGTTGGGAGGGACCTTAAATCTCACCTTGTTCCACTCCCTGCCATTGTGGGGACACCTTCCCCTGGGCTATCCCTCCCTGCAGCCTGTCATCTTTCCCCATTTGGATTTGTGGGATATTTGTGTGTGTGTGTGTGTGTGTGTGTTATTAACTTACCTCTTTTGTCAGCAGAAATGCCTTAAAATCCCATTTAAATTTGGCAAAGTGGGATTTGACCGGGGCTGTTCAAGCAGCTCTGAGAACAATTGGGAGGGGGTAAGGGCACGCCTTTATTTTCTCCCTTAATCTGTGCCCATTCCCGAGGATGAGCCTTCCCGGCTCTGGAAGTTCCCCCCACATCCTCTAGATGCTCCTCGTGCTCTGCAGGAGCCAGAATTCCTGAATTCCCGAGCAAAGCCCCGCAGCCGAGCGTGTGCAGCTCCTCCTGTGCCAAACCCAGCACCAGCAACCTCCCCCCGCTCCCCTAATCCGCTTTCTCGATTGTTCCTGTCACATCGAGAATTTACAAAATTGTCACTCTAGAGGAGAAAGTGACAATTTCCCTCGAAATCTTCTGGTTGCAGGGACCTCTCTCGCCCTTTTCCTCGGCACATTAAATGCACCCAGTGCATGGCAACACTTAGGAGAGCAAATCAGCAAAGAGTAAGGCTGCCCATTTGAACTCTTCCCGGAGTCTGTGCTCGGTCCTCCCAGGAATTTCTAATGAGCTTTGCACTCTCTGTTATTCGTACAGGGATTAAAGGAGTGTGTTGTGAAGTTTGCCATTAATTTTAATTTTGGGTTCTCATGTTTTCAGCTGTTGTCGTTTTGTTACATTAGCACTTAGGAAAATGTCTTTTTAAAGAGAATGTGTCTTTGTGTCTCTTCTGTTGTGTTTTTGCCTGACCACTCTGTGGGGGAAGAATCTTCTCCTTATACCCAGCCTAACCCTCCCCTGACACAGCTCCAGCCATGCCCATGCTCAGATTAATTGTAAAACTGAGTTTTATCTCACAGGCTTTTTCCTTTCACTTCACTGTGAGACTTTCAGCAAAACATCCCAGAGCAGAAAGTCAGGAGGAGGTTTTCAATCCACTGTCACACTGAGGGGTCTAGGGAAGGTAAAACCATCCATAAATCCTGCTGAATGGCCCCAAAATTGCCCGAGGCTGCCTGCAGGTTCAGCAAGGTGATGTTGCATGGGTTACCCATAAATCACAAATCAATGCCAGACTGGAACAAGCATGAGGGAGCAGCATCAGCTACAGGAACTTTACAGAGAGATCCTGGCCTTCACAGGGTTAAGATGTTTAAATCCCAGGCTGCATTCCTGTGCCAGGGCTTTGCTGGGTGGCCTCAGCCTCTCCTTGCCTCTCCAGCCTGACTTCAGCTTCCCTTCCTTGTCTGTGCCTGCAGGGACCAGGGAAAAGGGCTCGTGGGCTCAGCTGAGTGTGGCACGAGTGCTAATTAATAATAGACCACTTATGCTGTTGAAGAGCTACTTGTGTGCAGTTTTGGGTGTTCTTTTCAAAGGTCAGAAAAGACACGAGCAGCAAACCCTGCATCCATTCCCTCAGAGGGGATGCTGTTTCAAAGTGACTTTGGACAAAAGCCACAGCATTCTCCCTCAGTGGCCACAACTGCCTATGTGTGGTGTGAAACCTCTGGCCACATGCAAATGTTTTCAGAGGAAAAGTGCAACTTCTGCAAAGCAAATCCCCATGGCTTCAGCTCTGAGTTATTCCAGTTACTTCTGCATGAAGCATTTTAAAATGTTTATATACAATCTAGTTAATACGAAGCCCTTCATAAATTTTAACTGTCTGTGGCTACAGCTCAATAAATTGTCTTGACCTAGCCAACTGTGTCTCTTGTAGAAAGTATTTAATGTCTGCAGGGAGCCCCAGGCAGGTGGGATTGGGCAGATTCATGCTTGGCTGTGGACAAGCAAAGGGAGTCCTTGTCCTGCCCCAGCCCAGGTTGTGCTGGCTCTGCCTGAGGTTCCCAGGGCTGCCACAGAAGGGGACAGCAGGATCATGATGACCTGGTGTTAAAATGTGGGATCTCTTTCCCAGGAAAGGCATCCAGGGCTCATGGACATCCAGGCTTGGAGCTTCCTGGGCTAGTGGAAGGTGTCCCTGCCTATGGTGGAACTGGATGAGCTTTAAGGTCCCTTCCAACCCAAACCATTCTGGCTTTCTGTGGTGACCCATTCACAGCTGTGTCTTCTCCCTGAAAGGTTTTAACTCATGCCTCCAAGAACAGGAGGCTCCCCAGCAGTTGGTTGGAAGCTCAGCTTCCCTTGGCAATAATATCCATCCTCATCCTCAGTGTGGATATTATCCTCAGGATATCCTCAGTATGGGTATTATCTGATGAGTTCCACCCCAGCAGTGTCAAAGGCATTCCATTTCTTAAATTCCTTTCAAAACCACGGAGAAATTCTCATGCCAAACAGGTCTGCTGGGTCATCAGCCTCAGGTAATTAATATTTGCTGAGGTGAGGGAGGTGCTGAGCATGACCCTGATGCACAGAGCACCTCCTGGTCCCACCCTGTAGAAGTGTGTTCCAAGACCTTCCCGTCCTCTCTCACAACTCAGCAAACCAGGAATGTGGATAAATTTCTCTTCTTACATGTTGTGTTTGCAGAACACTTGGTTCTGTGCCCTGTCCCAGCTTAAAATGTGCAAAGTGTTGAAAATCCTTCATTTTTTGCTCCTGGTAAGATACTAATTTCTATTTTTGCTACCTGGCTGAGAATCCAACGCCCTTCCAACTGCTCCTGGGAAAAAAACGACGCAGAAGTGCTGGATCTTGTCCCATCCCCAGTCATTTACTTCCTTCAGCAGATCATGAAAGAAAGAAAACAGCAGTTCTGACATGGTTTTTATATCAGAAACAATTCCCTTTTCTGCTCCAAAGTGCTGATTGCACCGTGCACGTGGTCCCGGCTCACTCTGGGACCAGCACCTGCAGCAAACCCCAAACACCCCAATTGTTCCCAGGGGAATCAAATGAACAATTTTGGAGAGTGCCTTGGGGATGCAGGCTGTCAGCCTTTTTCAGATTGTTGTGCTTTTGCTTTTACTGAGGCTTTTCTTGGCTGTGGCTGTTCCAAATGGTCCCAGAAGGGATTTTACACAGGGTGTAAATACAATCTGATGGGTGAGGACTGTGATAGCTTGAAGGGGTGTGCTTTCATG
Source organism: Drymodes brunneopygia (assembly GCA_013400955.1). Classification (NCBI taxonomy): domain Eukaryota; kingdom Metazoa; phylum Chordata; class Aves; order Passeriformes; family Petroicidae; genus Drymodes; species Drymodes brunneopygia. The sequence goes on from VZTZ01049854.1 coordinate 173,880, forward strand.
TAGGTGTTTTACAGGTTTAATTTCCATTTGGTTCTGTTTGGTTTGTGTCAGGAACTGGAATTGGATGGGGATTTCATTGCTACAGATGGTGCCTTGACAGAAATCTTTGGTCTAGTACAAATGGAACAGAAATTTCAAATTATGCCCACAGGCTCAGAAGAAGAGAATCCAGATCAGTAATGCAGCAGGTGTTGGCCATTTGTAACTCCTGCTCCCCCATTTGGGCAATATCAAGCAGCCCTTCAGTTCAGGGACTTGTGCAGCTTTGGCTCTGATGTATTGATGTCAGCAGTACCTTTTATTTTCCCTGAAACACAATGTCTGTGCATGTGATTTAACCAGGGTTCAAGCTGAGTGCCAGCCAAGGCTTTGTTAACTTTTTTTTTGCCCATCCTTTGGGTACAGCTCAATTTGCACCTGAAATGAGCACTGCTGAGCTTTCCTGGTGCCTCTGCCTAGGATAATCCTGATTTAAGAGCCTTGACTGGAAACTTCAGCAGCCCTTGGCTGTGGTATTTAGAAACATGGAGTATTTTGATGGTCTTGGCCAGCTTAGTGTTTCCTCCTCGTGAATGAAAGGGGAAGTTTGAGGATAATGATTTGTCTAGTTTACATACTGGGCATGGCATTCCAAGGTCTAGAGTATCCCCCTGGCATTCCAAGCTCTGGAGTATCCCATCTGGGCTGTGCTCCTGGCTCCTTGTGCACCTCCCCTAGGAAAACTGCACAGTCTATCTCAGTTTGGGGAAGGAGAATAAACAATTCATGGGCAGATGCACACCACAGGTACCTGTGTGTAATTTTAATGAGTGTGGAGCTGGCAGCTGAGTGCTGTTTTTCCATCACACCTCTGCACATCCTGTGAAACAGGTGAGGGATTGTGCAGAGAGTGGGACACTAAAGGAATGCACTCATGTGATCTTCTGGAGGTCTTTTCCAACTTTGAGCTGCTGTCTTGCAAATCAGGGTGAAATTGCTTTCTGCAGTCTGGAAAAGTTGTTTGTATGAATCCCTAACTCTGTGTCAATTAACTCAACTCAAAGCATCGAGCTGGCCTTCATTTGCATAACCAGCAAGGATTTTTGTGGAAAGACCAAGACTTTAGAAATGCTGCCTTATCACTGTGGCAAGAAAAAAAGAATGCACTTTTAAAACACAGCATCTCAGAGGACGAAAGCTAACATTCCTGAGGGGAGGGGTGGGATTGGCAGCACACACAGAGCTGGTGCTGCTCAAAGTGGTTGAACCCTGTCGTGGTTTCAGATGTGACTCAAGAAAGGACAGCAGAGCTGACCTACATCCCTTTGAGTTTAAGAATGTTGACGAGGAGTTTAGATACACGAGGATAAAACTCCTTTAATCTGCTGGCAGGTTATGTGATTTTTTGATGTTTTAAGAAGAATTCCTTCTCTCTTTGCTCTGGCTGCTAAAACTAAGTTGCCTGGGAAACACAGAAACCAAAACTGTTCTGTGCATCCTTGGTGCTCACTTGGTGATCCAACAAAAAATGTGCTCCTAGGAAAAGCAGCCATTTCCTGTGTGGTTGGATTTATTTTGCTGGGTGTTAAAATCTGCAGAGCTGCAAGATAAAAAAACTCAGAGAAATTAACCTTCAGTCCAGCATGGTTTGTATCTCACCCTAAGTATGAGGGCCTTAACAGACCCATTTTCCTTTGTATTACAAGTTCTTTCCTATGGTTAATCTCCTTCCAATTCCTCAGCAGTTGATTAACCTTCCTTTATATTTTTTTTTATGACAGAGAGGAAAATCAATATAAAAAACTTGATAGCTCAAACCCATTTTTATTTTTGGAAAAACCTTAAAACCCTCAGTAAACGAGGCTATAGGTTGAGGCTGAGCACCAGCCTGTCCTTGCCATGCTTTATTTTTAGAAGCTCCTGTTCTGGGCTTTGCCATTTGTGCCTCAGATCAGATCTAATTGTTGAAGACAAAGAACTGCTCTGGCAGCCTCTCCCAGGGATAATCTCTTATGCTGTGAAAATCTTTAGACTTAATTAAGACAGTTTTATCATTCCTGTGAACTTGCAGAGTGGCACAAAAAGGCCCTATTAATGCTCAGAAAGCCTCTCTATTCTAATCCAGTGATATTAAGCAGAGGTTTCTTTCAATGAAGGTAACAACCTTCTCCAAGTGGGACTTGTTTTGCACAGAGCTGTGGATCATTCCTTTATCTCCTCCAGAGACAGAACTTGAAAACTTACTCTACAAATAATTATTTTTACACCTTGAAAGTGGTGCTAAACTCAAGACCTCGACTGAGCTGTCATTGGGAAAGTATAAATATCCTCTGAGTTTACCTCTTATAAGGCCTTTTTATTTTTATAACTGTTTAACAAGAAATGTAAAGTTATGCATCTGATCAAAGAAAGCCCCCTGATGTTTTATGCAACGTGTCTGCCTTTGACTAGAACAAAAAATAGATCTGAGAGCACTTTAATCTGTTGAAAGCAGAACTGTACTTACAGTAAGCGTCAGATCTCGATTGTTTGAAGTGACTTAGGGTTCTCTCATCTGACTTGACATTGTTTTACTTCATTGTTCGTGTATTTAAGATAAAAGAAAATCATTACTATTTTAAAGTTAACACAAAGAAAGTAGTCATGATCAACAGCAAAGGTTCCCAGCTCCTTGTCTGTGGGTTTTGGGGATGCTGTTTGTGAGTGACTCTGTGTATGTTCCCTATGTACAGTTATGTATTTATGTTGAATTACTAGTGCTCTACATTGTGCTACTAAAGAGCTGGAGGACAGTGCTGTATAAACAACAAAAAGACTCTTTCAGGTCTTCACTTTGGTTTACAAATTTGGGCTTGGATTCTTGCAGAAAGATTACTGCTGTTTACTGGTGGCATTTACATGCTTGGTTGAACATGAAGCCTTCAGTAAAAGGGAAAATGTGTGAACTTTAGGAACTTGCTTTTGGCTTGGGACTGCTCATCAGTTCCTCTCCAGTTATCAGTTACCAGTGTCTATTTTACTGACTCTCAAACAGAGGAATCTGGAGGATTTGCTTCCACCTGGATACCCAGCAGCTCACTGGCACAGGGTGCCCAGAGAAACTGTGGCTGCTTGGATGGAGCTTGGAGCAACCTGGGATGGTGGAAGATGTCCCTGCCCATGGCAGGGAATGGAACAAGGGGTTTAAGATCCCTTCCAACCCAAACCATTCTGGGATTCAAGTATAACTCCCATCCTGGCCAGAGTCAGTTTAGCAGAGGGGTTTGCTGGGAGGGAGCAGTGGGAATGGCAGGGAGGTGTTGCCCTGCTGAGGGCAGGCTGGGTGTGCCGGGGGCTTGGCTCCAGGCCATCAATGTCCCCCTGCCATGGGCCCTGGGGAATGGCTGTGTGCTGCCATAAGGCACCTCTGCTGCACCTCCTGCTTTTCAGATTATGGATTTCTTACAGTTCTGGGTCATGGTTGAGCCAGATATGCCACTCCTAAAGTTGGGAAGTTCAGCTCCTGCTTCTTGAGGCCCTCCCATTCCTACTCCCTCATTTCCTCCACCAGCCCTTCATTCCAACCAGTCATTTCATCCTGAAGAAAGCTTCCTGGACAAACAAACCATCCCTTGAAACTCATCCCCCCTCCAGTGAAAAGCTCTGACCTCAAATGATCTGCAGGGAAGGAAGAAGTTTTGCCAAACCCCTCCCCATTTGCTCTGCTCTGTGTTTACTCCTTAGTCTGTGTCTTAGGAGCCTCCAAGCACAGACCAAATCAGCCTGTGGGCTCTGTGCCTGCCCAGTACAGGGACACAGTGCCTCCCTTTGGGGACAATGACTCGTTCCTATCCAGTCTTTGGGCCATCCCACTCTGGCTGTTGCAGATATCCAAGGGAAAGAGCTGGGTAAGGACCTGCCAACTTTGCCACAACCAAAACCTGCTATGGCTTCGGGTATTCCAGTAGTTTTGTTCCAGGGCTTTGCTAAATGACAAGTGTTGGACATTAGAGAGGTGGTGGGGGGGTGAAAGGTTCTTCAGCTGCACATTTAGAATAAAACCAGAACAAATGCAGGCCAGTAAAGTTCCTGTCCCTGCACCTTGTTCCTGGCTCATCCTGTGAGTTCTGCCTTTGCTTTTTTTGATCTACTTGAGCTGTCGTTATATGGGGCTTTTAACATGAGAATTCTTCCCAATCAGGAAGTAATTATAATCACAGACTGAAATATTTAATGGAACAACAATCATAGTTTTAATTTTTTTTTATTGCAGCGTATGTTTCTCTCCTGAGTTTTGGAAGATGTTGCTGTTTCCTCTTCAATCACAGAAAGGAATGAGCCATGACATTTCTTTTTAATGAAAATGCTGATCTAGTATTATCTTTGTAGAGCCAAATGAAAAGTTTCTAAGGCTGACTTGGTCGAATACATTTATGGTTTAGCCTGTGAAGTGCTGATTTAGTGCTGGTAAGAAGTTTCATGTATTTTTTTATGTTGAGGATGATTTTTAAGAGCCAGGGAGAACTTGGCCTGTTTGGTATTTGGTAGGATGGTTTTATATGGTAGGAAAATCCAAGTGTAGAGCAGAGACATGTGTCTGTTAGGGCTGTTTTAAAGGATCCTTTCCTGCCAAAAGGGAAGCAGTGCTCAGGTTTATCTTTATGGAAGGGAATGGATCATCCAAGATGATGTGTGGATTGTTGTTTGGGATTTTTTTAGGTACTCTGTTGTGGTTCCTGCTTGGTTTTTTCTTTAGTTATTATTTTTTATTTTTGGGGAGGACAATATAGTAGAGAGATAAAACCAGTTGTCCTGTTTTTCCCAGCTCTCCTTCAATCCACAAGAAAAATCTGGTGATTCTCTCCCACTTCTTCAGAAAGATCATATCCCTGGCAGGTCCCTCTCCCATCCTTCTGCCCTGCTGATGCTTCTGGGGAGGATGGTGGGGCTCAGAAGGATGGCAGGATTTGTGTCCCTCTCAGCTGCACCAGCTCTGGATCCTTTGGGAGCTGGGACACCCCAGGAACACTCTTGGTTCTGGATCTTCCTTGCTGTGCCTGAGGTGGCCACAGCTCTGCTGCCCCCTCAGCACAGAGTCCCTGGGGTTGGAAGAGCCTTCCCAGCCCATGGAGTCCAAGCTGTGCCCAATCCCCACCGTGTCCCCAGCCCAGAGCTCTGAGTGCCACCCCCAGCCCTTCCTTGGACACCTCCAGGGATGGGGACTCCAACACCTCCCTGGGCAGCCCCTGCCAAGGCCTGGCCACCCTTTCCATGGAGAAATTCCTGCTGCTGTCCAAGCTGAGCCTCCCCTGGCCCAGCCTGAGGCCGTTCCCTCTCCTCCTGTCCCTGTTCCCTGGGAGCAGAGCCCGACCCCCCCTGAGCCCCCTCCTGTCAGGGACTTGTGCAGAGCCAGAGATGCCTCTAACAGTGACACCAAATCTCCAAACAAGCCAGTGTCCATAAGATGTTCTTAGGTGATTTAAAAAGAGAATATTTAAGTGTCTGGCAGGAGCTGATTTTCTGCTGTTTGCAATAAAGTACTTGAATACATGAGAGCAGCAGCCCTTTCTCAGAGCCCAACATGCAGAGTTAAATACAGAATTTTGCTTGGCTCAGTGGCTCACAGAGAGTGGGTTTTCAATAAGCAAAACACTTCCCATGATAATGGTACAGCACACACACACTGTGCCAAAGGACTGTTCCAAATAATGTGTTGTTGGCTTGGGTAAACTGCCATTTGTAAAGAGCAGAACGATACTGCTTTTAATGCAGGTACCCAAAATCCTTGACATTGCCTGGGGTCTCTTCAAATAAGTGGTTTCATAGCCCATTGTCAAATAGTAACTAGGAAGGTGAAAAAAACCAATGGTATGTTTTGTTGGTTGAAATTTCAAAGCTTTGACACTTAAAAATTTAACAAGGGTGAACTATAGATTTAGAAGCCTTAGAGGTGATTCAAGAAATGGCCTTTTTTCAGGCCATTCAGTGCAACAAGGAGAAAAATCCCTCCTGCAAGTTCAAACCCTTCCCTCCCCCTTAATTAGAAACTATTTTTTATGTGTTTCTAACCCTTTCTGAATTGATTTAAACTAATTGCAACAAGCTGGGGTAATACCTTTAAAGGAACACATAGGTTTTAGTCTCTCTTTTTATTTATCCAAAACGTCTCCTTGAACTTAAACTTCCTCATGCAAATAGGTATGTGGTGAGACATTTTAGCCTTTCAGAATTGAAACTGAAACTTGTATTTCTAATTTTTCAGTTCAAGCACTTTTACCTTGCTTCAGGTGATTTCAGTTTTTGCCTCTGCATTGCAAATATAATGATAAAAGTTTTCCTTCCTTGTGGTTCTTTGCCCTTCTCTTTTCCTATACTAAATTTTGCTGGCATAGATTTTGTTATTGGTGTGTGTTGTCAGGGCAGCTTTTCCACTGGATGTGGTTGGAAGGAAGTGGAATGAGATGGAGCCAGGCTGGGTCCCTCAAGAGTCATTCCCTGAACTCTGTGCTTTCAGTCAATGATGCAAAGTTATGATACTCTGGCTTTTCAGATGGGAACAGAATCCCACCAGCTGCTCGAAGATTTTCCCTGCCTGAAAAGATATGTGTGGGATAATCAAATAAGCAATGTAGCCCTGGAACATCTTTACCTCCTCACTTGGTAAATAATGGGAAAAAAAACCCTCCCCCACCTTCCTGAAATTTCAAGTTATGGGTTTTTTCATCCTATAAATCTCCTGGTTGATGCAATTGTTCCCAGCTAGAATGAGACAAGCTCTTGTACATCCCTGCTTTTCTCCCAATCTTAGCATCATTTTCTTCAGATATATGTCAATATTCTTTTAAGACATTATTATCTGCCTCTTGTTTCCAGCTGTTGTTCCACATGGCCTGAAAACATTCCTGTTCACACACATGTTCTTTCAGAATCACAGAATAATAAAACCATTAAGGTGAGAAACTTCTCAGATCATCCAGTCTAAGCAATTTTTCCAGATTTCTCAGTGCTGAAGACTGAAATTACATCAATAGGGATAAAATAATATGTTTTGGTGTGGGTATGTGTGTTATATAGGTACAAATTATGTAGATAAACATTATATTACACAGGAGACTTTTGAACTGCATGGCTTTAGCCATAAGTCACAATTTAGCCAATTATTACCAGTTTTTCTTTTTGCAGCTAAACAAGTCCAAAGGGAGAACGGGAAGAAAGGAGAAGTGCCTTCTGTTTGGACAGGTTCAGCCAGTTTTAGGCAAGTTTCTTTGACTTTCTTTCACCGCCCCTACTCCAGTAGCTGTTACTGGCAAAGATGTATTTCTAAATGCCCATATTAAATATATAAATATACATGGCACGTATTCCTCATTGCTTCCCTCTCACGTGAGGTTCTGCTCTGCTATCTGCTGCTCTCATGCAGTAAATTATTTTTCTGCTGTAGATTAACAAAGCTGCAACACTCAGTGCCCGGGGCAAATCCTGCTGTATCTGCACTCCTGGATCAGGGTGGTGATGAATGGTGAGAGTTTTGCAGAGCACAGTGTCCAAATGATCCCATTCCCCAGCTGCAATATGGATAATTTCACTAAAAATACACAATACTTCATCTTGGTTTGCCCCGGGAGGATGTTTTTTTGCAAATGATGTAGAGGAGGTTCTGATGGGATTAACAGGTCTGTGGATGATGCAAACTCGACAGAAGGTTGTGCCAAATGCTGTCCTTTCTGTCTGAAATCACCCATTTTGCAGCTGGCTGTTGTCCTGCTCTGAAACGTCTCTTCCTTTGCACCCCACTGTGTGCGTGGTGATTTCATGGGATGGAAATCCCCTGGAGTGACCTGGAGTTGTGTTTGCTCTCTCCAGGTCAGACTAAGGAGCTGAGGATCCTCATCACCCTTTCCTTGCAGGTCCAGGCAATCCCACAGGAGTTTGGCCAAACTCCAGAGAGCTCCATTGGGACACTTCACTGTGGTGAGGCTGACACTGGAGTGAGAGGCTCCGTGTCTCTAACTGTGAGACAATTCCACTTTTTCCAAGATCCTCAGTGCTCCACAGGTGCTTGTATTTGAAATGTCTATCCAGAATCCCTTCGGACCCAGAAAAGCAAAAAAAAAAAAAAAAATCCAAAACAAAAAACCAAAAACCAAAACAAAAAACCAAAAACCCAGGAGCATTTGGACAGTGTTAGTTTTCAGATTCCAGCAGTCCAGTTGGTACAATGTCCTGGAGTCCCAAATTTGTCATATCTGCCATTTATTGCCTCCATCCTTGCTCTGATGTGATCCTGTTGAGGCACCATTGGCAGATGGAGATGTAAGATGGTTTTCCTGATGGGGTGTCAGAAGGATAAAGGGAATACACAAGGGAGGGGAGATTTTTGCCTAAATAGAAGCTGCATTTTCATCCCACCTTTCAACTCATTTCAATAAACACATTAAAAAAAGGAAGGTAAAATAACAAGGGAAAAATACACTTTACAAACCACCTTAAGTCTGAATTTAGAGCCTTTCATATTTGGTACAAGTACAACTATAAAGTACAAATGAATGGCAAAGTAGCAGCAAATCCCTAGAGCAGGCCCACATTCCATGTTTTATGAAAAAGATATGATGCAAACCAGCATCTGATTAATAATTATTGGAGGTGATTTGCATTTGTACAAAAAAAAATCACCTTTACACAATTCTAGGAGAAGGAAAATAATTATAAAAATTCAGTTTTAGAGCTGCAACAACATAAAGACACCTCAGTGTATGAAAGGATTTTCTTGGCTGGGCTGTCAGTCACAGCCTGTGCTTCACTTCCCAGTTTGGCTCTTCCTCATGTTCAAAAGATCAGAAATTCCAGGAAAATGCAACAACCCTGCTTGTAAGGAAAAGGCACAAGTATAGGTCAGGACCCAGTTTAGCCAAAAGATGGTGCTAATGCATTTATGGAGTTGGTTAGAGCCAAAACCGAGCAGGGAAAACACAAAATTCACCATGCTGTGCTGCATTTTAAATAATGAATGAGCATTTTTATTTACGGTAAGCCATGGTGAATGTAAACAATTTAATTTTTACGGATAACATTCAGCTTCTCTAACTGGATTATTAGATATTAGCAGCTTGGTGGGATATTTCAGAGCTAAAGAGGATAAATGAAAATATACTTGGATGGTAACCTTTAAATTTCACAATTATATTGCAATTCCTGAGACTGGCGTCTCTTCTCATTAAAAAAAATAAAAGTGATTGAAACTGCACAGAAAGTACCAGAAATGTGTAAGTAGGATAGGGACACACTGTACTTTCTGCCTAACCAGATTTGCATGTTTACCTTGATTTATATTAGTTTAGATTTGATTCACTTCACCCCTGAGATGCAACATAGTTTTGAAAATCCTGCTAAGCTGCACATTTCCAGAAGACAAAATTCTCCCATAATACTGGAGAAGAACACTGTCACTTGTTGGCAGAGAGTTGCAGCCTCTCAAATTCACTGTGGATTTGAATGTTTCCTGTGTCTTCCAAGAATTCTGCTGTCAAATCCTAGAGGAGGAAATGTTGGTGTTCACTCTGCCACTTCCCCATGTCCCCTCCCTGAGTTATTCCCATCACACAGCAGATCCTTCAGCCTCTCACAATGCCACTCCACGTGCACATTTTACTTTTTTCATTTCACCAGAGCACACTGAATTTTAAGCAAAATATAATCCTGGGGGAATACTCCTCCCCTCTCGTGTCCTGCACTGAGGTTCCAGATTTTTCTGCCCTCTTACTTACAATGACCAGGAACTGGTGCAGAGCTTCAGTGCTGATAAGAAAAACAGGGAAATCTTTTATGGAAAACAGTTCCTCCATATCCTTTTATCCATTTTGGGGGCATTTGGGGGGGAATCCATCCTGCCTGTGTGGGCAGTCCCTGGCAGACCATTCAGAAGTTGTGCCATGCATTGATGAATTTTATCTTTGATTTCCAAGGTAATGGTTTAAACCATAGGAGGTGACTTCCCAACCTTGTTTTTTTCCCATCACTTTGGTTGTTAAACGGTGCCAGCATCTTCTCAGACATGGTTGTTCTACTTTTTTAATTTGAAAAGAGGGAAAACCCAACCGTTTCAACAGCTCTTGGTGCCTTCCTCTCAGCTCAGCAGGAATGTAACGCCCAGAGCTGGTCACCAGCTAAATGGAATAAAAAATGATGAGCCATTAACCAAAATTTTGGCAGCATCAGTCTGTTTTTTGCTTGGTTATTGCTTCCACTCCAGGTTTTAATTAATAGTTGCATTTCTGACAGGGAAGAAGAAATTGTCTTGAATTGTCTGAGCCTTTAAGGATGAAAAGTGGCCACAAAGGCTGAGCTGGTTTGTGGTAGTGACTCACAACTTTTTGATATTTCTGGCCTCAGAGCAGAAGTTCTGTGTATTTAGCAAGAGGGTTAATTGCTAAATTTGAGCTAAATTCATGTATATCTACGTCATATACCTGTATTATCCTGCAGATCTGTGTTAAGCCAAGCTGACCAGGTTCAGGAGGTGATAATTTTACACCCTGACTTTTACTTTCCCCCTGGAGGTGTGGCCTCAATTGTTACTTCTGTTTTGTTTGCTTTGCAAACTTGCCAGTTTTTAATTGCAACATCTGATGATAAATACAACAAAAACTGCTTCTACAGCTTCATATTAGGGGTTTTTTTTTGTTGAATGCACAGAAACTGCCTCAGCATCTCTATCCCTGTCAGTGTTATTAATGGAAGGAAGAATTTGTGTGGAACAAACTTTGGCTTTTCCTCATTATGCCCCAAAGAAATTGTTGTCACCAACGGGCAACAGAAAAGATATTGAGCATCAGGAAATAAAATGTGAAGGGATATCTCAGCTTTTAAGACTTGTACATTGCAGAGTCTAAAAATACTCATGAACATATTTTTCCTGACTGCAAAGGGTAGAAACTTTTCCAGCTGACTTCTCGTAGACCGGGTCAAATGCTGATAATAGAAAATGAACATAAATTCTAAAATAGTTTGGAAATTGAAAAGATTGATTTTCTTTCTGTACATGGCAATTTCTTGGGATAAAGAAGCCAAAACCTATAAATATGCACTGCTAGAAATGGTGTACATTGTTTTCTTGTGATGGCATTTTCAACAACTGCAGAAAGAAAGCAGAATGATGCATGGAATTTAAATCCAAGGGTGTTATTAGGCTTTTCAAATGAAATTATGGCTTACTAATACTCCTACAATTCCACCTTAGGACATTCACCCACTTCATTTAAATATTCTTACTTTTGAAAAACATATAAATGTCTGCATAAGTTGATTTTTTAAAAATTCCTGTTGATGTCTGGCAAGTTTCTGGTTGCTACCTTTAGATTTCTTTCATCAGAAATGATGGAATTTGCCTGAGTTTATGCTGTGCTCTACCTTCCTCGTTCCTTTATGATTTATGAGGGAGGAGTGAATTGGTTTTTCTTTCCCTGTGTGCTGAAGCTCCCCTTGCTGCCTTCTGCTCCTCTGCAGCCTGATCTGGAACAGAAACATGAGCTGGGCTTGCTTTGCACAAATGAGATGGAATAGCAGAAGTCCAGGAGGGAAATGGGCAGTGTATACACACTGAGAGCCATTTGCACAGGCTTGCAGGCAGTGCTGAGCCCTGTGTTTTAGGTTGGGTTTAAGCTGATTTAGGAAATACAAATGGTGATAGTTTGTGCCCAGAGACTTTTGTTGGTGTTCAGAGGTGACTGTAACTGCAGAGCTGATTTAGGCCCAAAGCTGTGGACACACACAGAGCATTTTTGCATCCTTGACACTTTTATAATCTTTTAAGGTCAGGTGCAATGTGTGCCCTGGGAGGGAAGGAGGTGAAATTGTAACCAAAAGATGTTCAAATGACATTCTGGCACTTCTATTAGACACAAATAGATCAGGGCAGTGGTCAAGGCTGCCAGAGCTCCAGGAGCATTTGGACAGTGCTCTCAGGGATGCACAGGTTGATATTGTTGAGGTGTCTGGACAAGGTCTGGGGTGGGACTGGATGATCCCTGTGGCTGCCTTCCAGCTCAGGATATTCTGTGATTCAACATTTGAGCATTAGCACCTTGTCTATAACACCACATTACTAATCCCAGCTCACTGCTGTTCTGAGCTCTGATGAGTTCTGAGAGGCAATGAGCTGCTCTGGGTCCCAGCCACCCCATCTTTATGGACAGAACCCACAGCCTCCAGCTGGATGCAGCTGCACCAGAGCACCATTCCCATCTCAGACTGTTTTATGCTGCAGTTAATCCTTAAGAGTGAGAGGAGATGCACTTCTCCTGATTTAGTCCAAGGACTAGAGAGTAAGGGAGCAGCAAATGTGCAACAGTTCCCTGAAAAGTCTGAATGGACCATGTGTTGAGGTGAGATAGGGGTTTAGGAACAGTGTGGTGAACAGCATGGCTAGCTGCAATCAATTAAGGAAAATAAAAAAATTAACTTGCAGCTCCACCACTGAAGGTGGCCCCGGTTTAATGGAGCTCCAGGGCAGCTATGGAAGTGCTGCTTTTATTGGAAACCATTTCAGATTCTGGGTTTTGTGCTAAGTTTGATGCCAGCAATGGCTAAAGAGGAGATATGAAATAGCACTGCCATCCAGATGAATGTTTCAAATTGCTCTTGCTGGTAGTTGTTTGGCTTCTCCTCCTCTTTTCCTTTCATGCATCTCCATAGTCTGAAGTGAACTGTGTGTGGTGAAGGGATTCCAAAGTAGTTATTGGAATTTAACATTCTCTCTGTTTAGCAGGCTGTGAAGGCTTGTCTACCCCACCCCACTAGGAGAGCTCTCTGGAAAGAGGTGCATCCAGGAGCTGCCAGGTAGGGTAAAGCCTTCTTCAAGTTATCTGAGAAAGGTTTCTTTCCTTTCCTTGCTCCACCAGAGTGCCCTTCAGTGGCCTCTCTTGTGCCTGTGCCTCCCCCTGCCACCCCCACCCTCCTGGGAGCTGTGACATCCCAAGTCCTCCCTGCAGTGCAGCCCAGCCTCCCTCCCCGTGGTCCCTGCCTGCCTTCCCGGTGCCCTGTGCCCGCCCCTCCCTGCAGCCGGGCAGCTCCCACCCCGTCCCTGGCACTGTGGAGATGCCATAGCCCAGCACAGCGGAGCTGCAGTTCCTCCTGCCCCTCTCCCAGGCTGTGACCACCTGAGTGTCCCTTTGTCCTGCCCCGAAATTCCTCCAGTCCCTGCTGCTCCTGCTGCTCTGCCTCCTTTCGATGTGTGAGTGCCAGCTCTGCAGCAAGAGCTGCGGTGGCCGTGCCCGTGCTGGGAGGGACAGCTGCTTTCTGTGACAGCACGCAGTTGTTCTATTGAGCCCAGTCAAAACAAAATGAAACAGTAATTAAGATTTATGAAATAATTGTCTCACAAAAGCCTGCTGAAAAGGAGAAGCAATAATAAAAAAGCTGAAAGAAAAAGAATTGCTTGTTGCTGGGACAACTGAAAATGTAGCAGCAGGTAAGGCTATTGCTGATGGGCTGAAAATCTGAAATTTAAATGTTCTCTCTGCTTTCAGCAAGCGCCACGAATGAATTTTTCTGCATGCCTGACCTGCTTTGTAGTCAGCTGGCGTGGGATTGTGACTTGCATGTAGCTTCATTTGCTAATGCAAACCCCAGTGTTGGTAATGCCTGGCTGAGTGATGCTTCACTGCCCTTCTCAGGCTCCTGTTGGAGTGAAACACTAACTAAGATGATCTGAGCTCCTCCGTTGCTACCTGAATCCGTGTGCAACTGGGCTGCTTTCAATTATAGAATAGTGAAAGCTTTGAATTCCTGCTCCAGACGAGTTATTAACGTCGGTATCACACTGTGATAAAACTACATTTTTAATCTTGCACTACTTAAGGTACATAAAGCATCACTGCTGCTTGAGATTTACTGGCTTCCCACTGCTCAGGTTCACTTTGTCAGCAGCAGAGGAAAGTTGGCTTTGAGCTCGCAGGTGAAATGGAAAGAACTGGAAGAAGTTGTTGTTCAAAGCTCTTCTGTGGGTGAGGGGAAAATTACAGAGTTAGTACAAATTGTCTGCTTTGCTTAATTAAAAACAACAACAAAAAGCACAAACCAACCCCTGCCCCCAAATCTCAAAAATATATGGGAACTAGAGAAACATTAGTAATAGTTAAGAAATGATTAAGTCTTATCTCTTCACCAGTTAAGGTTATCTTTGGTTCCTGTGGATGGAATTTAGATCTTAACGGCAAATTCTTTCCCAGGAAATATGGGAGGAGAAATAGTGCTTAAATCCAAGACTGTTATAGTCTGGGTATTGGAGAGCTGAGCTGAGGTTGGACCCCCTCACCTCAGCAGCCTGGAAAACTTGAATTTTGGATTATCCAACTTGTGCTCAAGGTCTTTAAGCTCTTCCTGTTTTTCCCTTGCTCCAAAGGCTTTCTGTCGATGCTTTTTTTTTGCTGCAGAAAGCTTTGGCTGACCCTTTAGGGGGGTTTTGCAGAGCAGAACATGAGCTGGAGCTGCACAGCAGATTAAATTGTGGACTCCTCTGCTGGCGATGGCTCAAGGCTTTAGGTGTTGGTAAGGGCTCAGGAAATGTGTGACCACCAAATTCCCCACTTCTGCTTCCCCCTTGGACAGGTGTGGGCACACAGGTTAACATTCCAGTGGATAATTGGGTATTTCAGCACCAGCACCTCACTATTTAGCAACAGCTTTTTATGAAATGATGCAATTTCATCACCTCCACTTTCCTTTCTTTTTGACAGCCAGTGTTAGAGCCAGGCTTTGCTGGTGTAAGTAGGCATTAAAACTGCTTTAATTACTCTGCTTTACCCCAATGGAGGCTGCTGGGACTTTGGCAGCTTCTCTTCAGTGCAACCTAATTACTTTTACACAGGCAACAATTTTCTCTTCACAAATCACCTGACCTTGTCAAGCAGGTTCATTGTTGACCACAATCTGCTCCCCAAACTTCCAGCTCCTTAAAAAAAGGTGATTATAAGCACAACTTTCTATACAGGAACTAATTCAAGCTTTCCCTGGCTTGCACAGGAAGGATGTTTCCCACCAGGCAATGCAGGGACAATTGGACACTGGGACATTGGAGCCAATATAAATTTACTCCCAAAGCTGATAGAATTTCAGAGTTTTGGTGCAAGATGTGATGACCTCCAAATATCTCAGCTATTTTCTGCAGGTTTTAAAATTTATATATTGTTTTATGCAAATTGCCATCCATTTAATGGATGGACTTGTGGGCTGTGTTTTTAGATCTAGTTTGCTATAGTAAGCTGGTGTCACACTACTACAGATTTTCAGATTATTTTCTCTAAAGCAGATACACCTGAAAGAAACAGAAGACCAGGATCTACAGAAAGTGCAGAAAAACATCAGAAACCAAAAGAGAGAGAGGTTTTATAATGACCACAGCATGACTCCAGCTTTTATCTTTGCAAAGAGGTAATATATTCACAATATCACATTGTCTTTCCTTTGAGGGAGTTTCAAAGATGCCCGAGGAAGGCTCCTACTGTCTGATAACTCTAATTGTCAAACTCTACCCAAAATTTTCCTGGGCTGCTCTTGCAGTCTGAGGCTTTTCAAAATCCAGTTTGGAGAGCCCAGTGGGTGCACAGGAACAGTGTGTTGGGAGATGGGAGCAGGAGCTCTGTGGCTCCATCACATCCCTTGGAAAAATGTCTTCTACCCTGTGGGATATCCTGGTCCATCTGCATGTTTTGGGATACAAAGGGTGACCTGAGAAGCTTGTAAAAGATGGTTTAAATCAAATGGTTGAGGTGTGCAGGAAGAGGGAAAATGGGGCTTCTTCATTCTCTGTGTTGCAGAGGAGGAAGGGCTGGATGGAGAGATGGGAAAAACTCCAGAGAGCTCAGCTTCAAAACTGAACTCAGATTTCCTGAGTATAATATTTTAATCAATATTTTTTTTGGCTGCCTCCTATGAGCAGCTGCACACATCTGTCCCTACGCTTTTGGGAGTCACATTTCTTCCATACTTCCACACTTCCACAGTGCCTGGCTGTGTCATCACGGTGTTCCAAAAATTATGTACTCCACAGGCAGTTTAGTTTGCTTATTCCTGCATTCCAGGCAAGTTAATATTAATTATAATTGGGATCTAGTT
Source organism: Drymodes brunneopygia (assembly GCA_013400955.1). Classification (NCBI taxonomy): domain Eukaryota; kingdom Metazoa; phylum Chordata; class Aves; order Passeriformes; family Petroicidae; genus Drymodes; species Drymodes brunneopygia. Next base: position 189,948 of record VZTZ01049854.1, read on the forward strand.
AAATACTGAGTGGGAAACTAATAATTTGTAAGTATCAGAGGCCTCTAAGTTGGCTACAGCTCCCCAGCATTGATTTGGGGAGCACCCTGATAAACATTTTGACAAGCAAGCAGCTTGTCAACTACTTGCCTCATATGCAGGACAGGTAATGCTTGCTCTGTGCACAGGCTGCCAAGTTGAATTTTAATTTACATGCATTAAATTAATATCTGCATGGTTGCAAACATCAGATCAAAATATTTTTTGAGAAGTTAAACTTGGAAGTAAAATATGCATTTGAGCAGACACATATCTGTATGTTTGGACTTTCCAGGTGGGAAATCCTCAGTGGGTGAATCCAGAGCCCCTTGGCAGCCCACTCTTGTAAAAGAGTGCCACATTTTATCCAGACCTGTGTAGGTTTTCACCTTTTTTTTATAGCCCCTAATGCATTATTTTGCTGTGGCTACCTCACAGAAACCTGTTATCAGTGCACAACTGTGCTTTAGCTCTGTGCTCCCCTCTTATTTCATATTCTATGATATTTTTCTGTATTTTGGAAGAGGTTTGTGTTAGGCAAGCCTTGGTGTATGAGATCAAGATTTGAGTGTTTAGCTGTCCACTTTACCCCTTTAAAGGATTTTATTCACTCTGTTATTGAGTAGCAGGAGGGAAGAAGCATTTGTGGCCTGGCTGTTTCGATTCACTGGTATTATTGATAAATTATATGCATTGGCATTACTGGTAAATTAAGCCAGCAAAATACACAGAGATTGGCAGAGTTGAGGTTCCAGGTTCATATCCTTCCAGGATCAGAACAAGTTACTGGACTTAAAGTTGCTAAAGGAGACAGTAATGCCATAGCATAGACAAGGCATGTGCTCTAATGCATCTTTTTTTGTTCCAGTGATATCTTGGACATCAGTGCTCCAGATTTTTGTTGCAGCTCAGTGTTGCCGGTGGCAGCCAGCCTGGCATTAGCCAGCGATCAGCACTCCCTACGGATGTGCTAATGGCTGGAAGGGGTGAATGAAAAGGGATGCTGAGCAGGGTGGGGTGAGTCTCTCCTGCACTGTGATCACCGAGAGCAGCTATAGGAAATCAGGCATTTTCCTCCTGTTCCGGGATAAAACCAAAGCGTCTTTAACTGCTGCAATTTCCTTCTTTTTAGTCTCACAGTGAGGATGGCTGGGTGCAGTTTCAATCTGATATTAGGAGGTCTTTAAGAAAACCGGAGTTTCTTGGGAAATCCCCCTTCTGGCTTTCTTCCGAGATGAGAGCAGCAATGACAATAAACCTCTCCAAATTTTATTTCTTTTATGTTTCATTTATTGATACTTCGTTCAAGCCAACTTTTTTTATCAGTGCTCCGGGCAAAAGCAATGATGCCAGTAAATCCTGGAGCATTTCCTCTGCTCCGGGGTGTTGCAGGGAGGCTGGAAGCGCTGATGCTGCCCATCCTCCGTGTGCCCTGCGCAATCCCTGCCGAGGATTCAAAGGCTGACGTCCCTCCATCCTCCCTGAGTGAGGGTGGGACATCCTCTCCTGCCTTGCCAGACATGAGTATCGCAAGGGACCGAACTGAGATCCCCTCGCAGGTGACTCGCTGTCCTCCACCTCTCCCGGCAGGGAGAAGGTTCATGAGCACAGAAACACTCTCCAAACCTCCCAAAGCCGTGGGAAGGGCTGCCCGGAACAGATGCTCTCACAGCACCTAAGGGATGAAGGGTTCGGGGTGGAGATGGACACCTTGGCTTTAAAGGCTTGGGATGTTCTGGCTCCCTAAATTGTCCCTGAGCTGCAGGCACAGAGCAGCTGCCCTGCCAGGTTCGTGGCTCCCGTCGGCAGCGAGTGCTTCTGTTAAATTCGTTATTTCACCTCTGGCTCCACACAGGGGTTTGGGGGCTCATTTATCCTTTTTGGTCCTTGGTGTTAAATCCTCCTGTCCTGGCGCTGACTGTGGAGCTCCTGCCTCGAGTTTTCTTCTCACGTTGCTACTTCAGAGGAAATGAAAGTGCCTGGAGAGTTTTAAACCTGGCTAGTGCAGAGTGCTGAGCTCCCCAGTCTCGTTTTTAAAGGCAGTGAAAGCTGCCATTTGTGTTAAAATCTAGAGGGATGTGAAGCTCCAGGTTTCAGTAAATTATTCCTGTCACTTGGTCTCTGACTTCTGCATTTGTGCTTCTCTGAAACTTATTAAACACGTCTGAAAAATAGAAGGGAAAGCAGCACACCGCAGGTCACAGTAAATGATGTTGTTTATATTTTGTCTACACTAGAAGAGGCAGTAAATTAGTCTGGGCTCCTCACATCAGGGAGACTTGAGATGACATTGAATATCCGAGTGTCTCTCTGTGGGGACACGGTGTGCTGCCGCATTTCCTAACTTTTATCTAATTTTGAATGAAAAGGAATGGAAGTGTGTGAAGTCTATCAGCAAATTAGGACATGGGTAGACAAATAACCTTGGTGTGGAGGAGAGCATGGCCTCATGTTGGTGATGGGGAAGAAATGGATTTTGTTCTTGTTTGTCACAATTCTCATGGGACCTTTCATGAAACACTAAATGAGCCCATCTTTTGTCTTCCCCTCTTTTGTAGCAGCCTCAAACCACTCACTAAATATGTTTTTTTGTTTGTTTGTTTGTTTGTTTTGCTGGTTTAGTTTTAACTGAAGTGTTTGTGGTTTTCCAGAGCAGATCAGATTAGGTGACATTGCCCTTCTTACTATTCCCACTCACTCAGTGTCATCCCAACTGTAGGGTCAGCACAGGCAGGATCCTGCAAACACCTGAAAAATTGGTTTCTTTTTTTTTTTTTTTTTTTTCTGAGCATGGACCATGGAAACCACACATAGAAAAGACACAGAAAGATGACATAAAAAATCTGTGACTTGCCCAAAACCAACGGGTATTCTGGAGCCTGCAGGTGTTCCCAGAATCCTTTGTATAATGGAAAACTCTTCTTTTTACATATTATTTTCCTGAAGTAAATTGAGGACTCCTTGCTATCTTCCTGCAGTGTGCAGACAGCATTTCTTCTGCTTGTTCTCCTTCTGGCTTTGGGAACTGTGCATGGCCAACCTGAGCTAGGTCTTTTAATCTTCAGTCTAGGATTTAGGGAACTTTCCTGAGAAAATGAATCGTGACACAATTAGTCTGTGTAACCTTTTCTATTCCTTGGTAGAGAGTCTTAAATTGCATTTTAAGTGAGAAAAAGATGTGCATATACCCTTGTTTTGGAAAGAAAGGAAAGGATTGAATGCTCCAGTCCTTGGAAATTGCTGTATTACAGAGGACAGCTCCTGGTTTATTTTGTGTGTGGGTGATATGTGTTTGTAAAATTTTCTTGCCTGGTTCAGGCTTGTTAAAGCACCTTCTGGAGGTGTCACTTCTGAGAAGAGAGCAGGAGGGATGGAGGACAAAAAAGCCTCCTGCCTCCAGGCTCTCCCTTACTCCAAGTCCTATTACTCATGTTAAATCCTAGCTCTCCAACATTTATCTTGCAAAATGTCCCATATTTTTCTAAAATGATTAGATTGACTAAAGAAATAGAGACCTATTTTATATGATGATACCTTGTGAAATTAAGGTTGACAGACGATAGACTTTGTCTGGAGAGGCACTTTAGAGAGAAAAGTAATCAATGGAGAAAGTTCTAGGGAAATGTTAGCATAAGAATGAGTGGTTTCAAATAGTCTGCTCATAAATTCCAGCTGGACTTCAGAAGTTTGCTCACAGATAGAGGAAATGAGGTTCTGGAATGACTTTCCAATAATAATGGGAAAAGCAATCAAGCGAGTTGTGAAGATGAAATAAGTTTTTTGCAGGTAACTGTGCTATAAAATTATCATCTCATTCATTCCCTGGGAACTTCCTCATGGGTCTGTGTTTCTGTCCAAGCAGAAATTCCCCAGTGGGCAGGAGTGAAGCTCTGGTGGCAGAATGGCATCCTCTAAAGACTCTTATTTCTCTTAAATTTCATAGAAACTTCTCCTAAGCTTTCAAGAATCTTTATAGATAAAAAGTGGGTTGAGGTGGCCCTGTCTGGCTGCTCTCTCACACTCCACTCCTTAACACACCCCAGTGTTCATGAGCTGGTGGAGAAGATGGGAGATAATTCATTGATTCTTCTGCCACTGTGCCTTGAAGTGTAGAAAAAACTCCTTTATTTTATTTCTAACTTTCTTCACAGCTGGCATCTCTAAAGGCCTCTGAGAGACGTAAACAGCAACATTCCCATTTTCCACATGAAAATAAACCTTGCCAGCTTGGTTGGAACTAATTTTCTAATTAATGGCTCCCTGATTTTCTCTTTTCCTTAGAAGCTGTGGTATTCCTGTGGATAACAGCACTTTTGTTGTTGTTAGGCTCAATTGGGTTATTTTTCCCTAGTGAGTGTCTCTTTTGATTTAACTGTAGACACTTAGGGGGAACAATATGGAGGAGATAAATGAAAGAGCACAGAAAATATTCATTAAAAATATAGGTCCTTGTCTCACTTGCCAGGGAAGAGCAAGATGTAAGATTGCTTTTCTTTAGATCCTTTTCTCACAGCCGATTAACAACCCCTTATCTTTTTTCTTTTTCAACTTTATATTTCTTCCCTGTCATACATGAACTTTACCTCATGATCTTTTGCATATTCACAGCACACTTAGTTAAATCATAGTTGTTAAAATGTTAAATGGGTTTCATGTTATATGTTATAGCTTGTTATAAGTTAATCAATTGTCCTTGTTATAGCCGGTTATCCTTATTATAAAGTTTATTAAGTTATTACTTTTATAAAATAATAAAAGAGTTGTTAATTTAGTTTTAAGGTTTTCTAGGTAGATTAAAACAGTTCTACAGAGTGCTAAAGTTAACAGAGAACTAAATGTTATTAAACCAAAGAGAAAGTTAAAAGAAAACAAGTTATANTTAACAAGTGAAAACATTCTTCTCTAAAGGTCACCCCACTCTCAGATTGACTCGACTGTTGATTGCACTTGAGCTCGTAGCTTTAATTCACATTAACCCCATTTGTTTTTAATTAAGCAATGTCTTTTGAGCAAAGACAGTCCATCACTGCTGTCAACAGGTAAATTTTGCTCTTTAATACTGAGTCTTATATTTTAGTTTAACAGAGATGAAGCTTTGAGGGCGATTTACTCAGACTATAGATTTTTAAGCAGGGATGCAAATTGCCTCACAGTTTGCTATGGTCCAATTTAATCTAATAGCTTTGAAAGTGAATTCCAATAGAAACAACTCACTCAGCCATAGACCTAGCTGCATATTTTCATGTATTTCCTTGATATCCAGTGTGTACCAGGTCGCATTTCTGTTTATTAACACTGACCGTATCCAGCAAAGACCCTTTCAGAACTGGTGGGCTCCCTCTTCCTCTCTTCCTATCCGAAAGGCTCTTTGCTAGGGGTATTCACAAATTACTGCTTTGGCATTGGCTAATCAAAGACAAGCTTTGATATATGGGTTACAGTGCCTAAAAAATGGAAAACAAACAAACAAACAAAAAAACAAACCCAAAGACTCACAGATTTCTGGGGTAAGCCTTGGGTTTGTGTTTTTCATCAACTTACCTATTTTTTCCTGTTTTCTGAAGTGCACCAAAGAAGAGAACATGGAGAAGGTTGCCTGGATCAATTAGCAGCAGCTCTATGAATCAGCAGCATAGCAAATTTGGGTGATCCTGTGCCAGGACCTGTTCATAGTGAAAACATTGGTATCTTTCCCATTAAAGATGTTAAATTTTCTGGCTGATATGTTTTGGAAGATAAGTATCATTGTATTGGAATTATTTCCTTAATAGTAGCAGGAATATGGCATTTCTTTCCTATCCTACACTGGCTCGGGTGCTACCAACACCATCCACTGAATCACAGAACCACAGGTTTGGGATGGAAGGGCCCTTAAAGCCCACCCAGTGCCACCCCCTGCCATGGGCAGGGACACCTTCCACTGGCCCAGGTTGCTCCAAGCCCCATCCAGCCTGGCCTTGGGCACTGCCAGGGATCCAGGGGCAGCCACAGCTTCTCTGGGCACCCTGTGCCAGGGCCTTCCCCTCGCTCACAGGGAAGGATTTCTCCCCAGTATTCCATTTAACCCTGCTCTCTGGCAGTGGGAAGCCACTCCCTGTGTCCTGTCACTCCAGGCCATTTTAAACTGTTTATTTGTACTGTGTTAGTCACATAATGCTGATTCCTTGCATAGAGCACAATTTCTGTGCAAAGAAACCAAGCAAGAAAATGTAATCCTGTCCAAAATTTGCAAGTGAAAGGGCAATAAGTGTCTTGGAGAGTATTAAAACATTTCAGATGATATTTGGCAGCTGAAAGCATACAAATTCCTAAATCTTTCTGAATTAGTAGTGATTAGTAAATATTATACATGCATTTCTAAGGCTTTTGCCTTTTCTTTTAAGCCACTTCTGTGTTCTGACAGCACAAGTGGAAATTGTGGCAGTTGTGACTGGAATGCTGATAACTGAAGCAGGCTCTTTTAAGCAGTGGGATTCATTAGCTGGTTTTGCTTGAGCTGTATAATATCATTAGTATTACATGTGTACTTACACAATTAATTTGCTTTGCTTTTGACAAGTCAGAACAGAATTTCTTAAATAATTTTTTTTTCTGCTTCTTTGCTTGTTACTCCTTGGCAATGGAGTAAAACTTGCCTGTGGAGTAAACCCTTTCCTTCTAGTAGGAGGTTCTGCTCAAAACATCTAAATTTTTGTTACTCCATGTATTCCCTCCTTCTCCCTTCCTTCCTTGCTGGACTTTTTGATAAAAGATTATTGGATTTTTCTATTGGTTCTTGGGAAAACTAATGAAAAGGAAGTCAACAATAGTAATCAAACTGAATTATAGCAAAGGTCTGGCTTTCAGCTCACAATTGCAACAGAAACTGGGCCCAATTCATTATAAACTATAGGCACATATAAGTGAAATTTCCTTTTCGTTATTTGTCTGGTTATTTGATGTTTTCTTTCGTATGGGTTCTTTTTTGCAGGAGAATTTAACAGCCAAGTCCTGTCTGCCTACAAGGGAGACCCCATTGCCCTTAACTTTGAGAGAAACAGGTAGGAAGTGTTTCCTTCACTTAAAATCTCAGGTGCTTTTATTTTATTTTTTTTTCCAGTTAGCACTCTGCTCTGAAAGGTGTGTCTTTTACTGCCTCTCACATTTCCAGTGCTGCTGCTTTTCTGTGTCTGTGCCTGTGCTTATTAAGGAGAAATTGCTGGAGGCTGCTTCCAACATTTTTATTGCATCCCTATATTTCTTCTGTGCACAGCTCTGCTCCTGGTTCATGGAATCACAGGATCTCCCAAGCTGGAAGGGATCCTCCAGCACCACCGAGTCCAACTTCTGGCTCAGGACACCCCAACAATCCCACCCTGTGCATCCCTGAGAGCATTGTCCAAACACTCCTGGAGCTCTGGCAGCCTCGGGGCTGTGCCCATTCCCTGGGGAGCCTGGGCAGTGCCCAGCACCCTCTGGGGGAAGAACCTTTCCCTGAGCTCCAGCCTGACCCTGCCCTGGCCCAGCTGCAGCCATTCCCTGGGTCCTGTCCCTGGGCACAGGGAGCAGAGATGAGCCTGTTCCCCTTCCTGAGGACCTTGGTCTCGTGTAGGTTTTGCGTTGTCACACCAGCTGTTTTGTAGCCAGCTACCCTTCCTTCCTTATGCAGACCGAGTTGAAGAAGATGAGATTTTGGATTTTGGCTCTGCACAAATTTCACCCCGCAGTTAGTGCCTGCTTCTGTCAATGGTGTTTGTGTTGTCTGAAATGGCAGCTCTTGGGAGTGATCACATGAAAGGAGAAGCAATAGAATCACTGTTCAGTCAGGTGGAGTGGGTTACCAGCTTCATGCTGGGCTTCCATTCCAGACATTTTTGCTCCAGTGAAGCCAGTTGCATTTTTCTGCCTTTCCAATCTGCTTTGTTGGATTTATTTTTTTCTCCTGTCCTCTCTGTTTTCTTTCCTGCTCCTTACAAAAGTCACTGCTGAACTCTTTGTAAAGAGCATGGGTTCCTTTGGGCTACACTTCCTGCAGGGACACCTTTGGCATCCCCACCTTTGGGGCAGCACAGGGGCAGCTCCGATCTCTGTTCCCTGTGCCCAGGGACAGGACCCAGGGAAGGGCTGGAGCTGGGCCAGGGAGGGTCAGGCTGGAGCTCAGGGAAAGGTTCTTCCCCCAGAGGGTGCTGGGCACTGCCCAGGCTCCCCAGGGAATGGGCACAGCCCCGAGGCTGCCAGAGCTCCAGGAGTGTTTGGACAATGCTCCCAGGGATGCACAGGGTGGGATTGCTGGGGTGTCTGTGCAGGGCAAGGGGTTGGACTGGATGATCCCTGTGGGTCCCTTCCCACTCAGGATATTCTGGGATTCTGTGGTTCTGTCCCAGAAGAGGTTACTTGCCAATGTATTGCCACTATGACTTTCCAGAATCACAAAATACTTTGGGCTGGACTGGACCTTAAAGCTCATCCAGACCACAGCAGCTGTGGCTGCCCCACCCCTGGCAGTGTCCAAAGCCAAGTTGGATGGGGTTTGGAGCAGCCTGGGCTAGTGGAAGGTGTCCCTGCCCATGGCAGGGGTGGCACTGGGTGATCTTCAAGGTCCTTCCCAACACAAACCATTACACAACTTTCTGATTCTGTTACTCTTTTGCACAAGCTGCGTCCCACGTTAAAGCAGGGACTTTCCACATCAAAAGTGTTTAAATTAAAAGCTGAGGTGGTGCTTCAGAGCCATCACTGGGACTGGCTGGAAGGACAGGGCTGGGATATGGGGGAAGAAGGCAGCACTGGAAGTGCCACTGCTTCCTTTGGGTCAGGGACTTCACTCTGAATTCCAGAATATTTCACCCTGCAGTGCATTGTGCCTGTCTGTGGGAGGAAAAGATGAAACTGAGAGCCTTGCAGCTCCCTGAGAATGGTAATCAGCCAAATTTGTGTTTTAGAGGGGAAAAGGAGGCTCTTGCTGATAAGAAAGTGTCTCTTTGATTCTAATCTCTTTCACCTGTTGAACAATTATTGATGACTTTCATTACGGTGCTTTGTTGCCGGTGCTATGAAAGGAGAATAATCAGTGCTGCATTAAGGTACATGTAAAAAGCCTGTCTCTATTTGCATGGTAATGAAGTACTACCTAAGGTGTTAGAAGGAGAATCAATAGGCTAATGAGATTTTATGCAAACAATCTCAAGTAACAACCTGGGCTCACCCTTAGATAAAAGGATTTGTTTGAAATAGGAAAATACTTATAAGGTGGGTTTTCTTTGTTTAAAAAATGTATTTTTATATCAGTGCAATTTGAAACATGAAGAAAATTCTGTTTTTTTTAAAGTATTACAGAAAATAATTCCAATCTACCTGGATGCTGTAGAAATAATGTCCGAATCAGGCTTATTCTCAAAAGTCTTGTGTATCAGTTTTATTCTTTTTGTTGGTGCTGATATTTAGCTTTGAGGATGAAGGGTATTGAAGTCCACAGCTGAAGACAAACCATCCTGTCTGGAATAAAAAATAAAATACTAAAAATTATTGCCTACAGCTCCTCAGGTAACACCCATTGACTTTGCATTGGCGAGTAGACAACTTTTCAAGTGAAGAACTGACCATTTGGGGACAGTGCTTAGATTGAGATAAACACATCTCAGTATTCTGGAAAATATGTGGATTTGCTTTTTTAGCTTTTAATTGGTGCCTTTCTTTATTCTATTTTAATTACAATTGATTCTTGGTATCATTTAAGCATAACAGTGTTGCAGAGAGCACATTTTTCAGCTGGACTGATGGGCTGAAAACTAAGATTTACTGCAGATTTTGGTAGGAAGAGGGAGATGAGCTCTGTGTTTTCTCTGAGAGAGACAGAAAACTGCAGGGAGCTGCTGTGCCCAAACCTCCTCTGGGTTAGCCTGGCTATGCCTGGGAAAAAACTGGGAAAAATATGCCTTTTATGCATGTAAGGTGCTGTGCACCCTATGCCAGAACTTCTCTACCCTCACAGGGAACAATTCCTTCCCAGTATCCCATGCAACCCTGCCCATTGCAGTGGGAAGGCATTCCCCCCTGTCCTGTCACTCCAGCCCTTGTCCCAAGTCCCTCTCCAGCTCTTCAGGCACTGAAAATTCTCAGAAGGTCCTATCAGACCCTTCTCTTCTTCAGGCTGAACAATCCCAATTGTCTCAGCCTTTTGTCACAGGAGAGGTGTTTCATCTCTCTGATCATCTTTTGCTAAAGAACAGATAAATGGAATGAATTTCCACTAAAACAAAATTCTTTCTTGATAAAAATGTCAAGGAATCTGGTTCTTTATAAGAGTAAAATAGAAATGTGTCCTTTCTGAGTTATCACTTCCTTATTATTTTTTACTTTTGCTTTCTGATGAAAAAAAGCTCCCTAAGATGAGGGCAAGCCAGCATTTCATGGCAGAGCACTTGTGAAAATGCCCCACAGTGAGATGTGTCTACTTTGAATTTCCTTGGGATACTGCCAAGATGCTCTTTGAGAGGCAACAAGTGACAGGAGTGTTCCTTGAGGTGAGTGGTGCTTCATTCCACGGGGAAACTGCAGGCTGTGTTTGGGAAAGGGGTTTGAACAACCCTAACAGCTTTTGGGTAATAGTTGTGGGGTTTTTTGCTGTGGGGAAGGGAGTGACAAAGCTGAGGCTTTCTGATAAAGGATTTCCAAGCTGTTTTCTCACTGATTTCTTTTCACTCCCTTCCCTTCTTCCGCACCCGTGGATTGCAGAGTGAGACCTGTGCAGTGTGAGCACAGAAATGCTGCCCTAACAGGAGGTGTCTCATTCCCAGAGCTTCCCAGCACTAAATCCCACGCTTTCAGAAATGAAAGGGAGAGTATCTAAGCTTTGTGTGCTGTGGCTGCTGGACATTGGCAGGGACACATTCCCATGTCCCTGTTATGTGGAGGCAGGGAGCCAGATTTCCCTGACTCTCTGGGATAATGGTGGGGTGGTGATGCTTTTTATTTAGGCCTTTTAGCTCAAATCTGACTAAAACTGGAGAGAAAATGGATGGGAAGGAAGAAGAGATTTGGCTGGCATGTTGTTTTTCCATCAGCTCTCTCCACAGTTTTGTTTACTGAAAACAATGTAAGTTTTCCATTATGTATTTATTGGATTTTTAATTGAAAGGATCATTATTAAAAACCTCTGACAAACTAAATTAGGCTCTCTGCTTTGGTTTTAACAGGTCTGATGAGAACTTGCAATATAATCTATAACTATTTATGAGTCAATTTTTTTCACTGATATAAATCCCTTTTTAATTCTTCTGTGAGGTCCTTCAGTTTCTCCTACTGTGGAGCCCAAGGGAACCAGAAAATTAAAATCTAAGGCAGCGATTACAGTGAATTATAATTTTACTGTTTCCCATATGAAGAATTAGTTTCTCCCATTTCTTGTTCTTGTTACAACCTTTGTCAAGAGCATAAATTATCAAAATTCTTCATTGTTTAATATTCCATGTAAATTCTAGGGGAAGTGAGACAGTGTGTCCTTTGTGCTGCACTGCTTCCTGGGCTGGATTTCTTTTTAAACAAAAGGATGATGAAAAGTCGAATTCTTGCTGTTTTATACAGTGGAGCCATCGAGATATTAATTTCTTTTGTGGTCCTTAGGTGTGGAAATACCCCAAGTGGAAAGGTGGTGGCAAGGGGGGAACCTGCATGGGATGATCATGACATGATTCGAGTCCTTATACAGCCTCCAAAATTAAATTGAACTCATTCTGCAGGGGATGTGACAGATTAAATGTTCTTGGCACTTGGGGAATTGTTTTAATGGTGAACATGGGGATGGCTCTGGAATGAAGATTTGGATTTGGTAATCTTAAAGGTCTTTTCCCATCTTAATGATTCCAGTGAACACCCAAATAACTACCAAATAACCACCCATTCCCTGCTGTTTTATCATCAGTTGGGTAAAGAATATAAAATGGTTCTTGGGGTTCCTGAACAAGGAATTTCAGTAGCTCAATAAGGCTTTCTGCAGGTGTAGGAAATCTGAACTGAGCTTTTAGTTGACCACAAAATTTCATCAGGAACTGTAGTGATAGGACATGGGTTCAAATTGAAAGAGGGGAAATTTAAGTTAGATATTTGGAAGAAATTGTTCCCTGTGATGGGAGTGAGGCCCTGACATAGGGTGTTCAGAGAAGCTGTGGCTGCCCCTGGATCCCTGGAAGTGTCCAAGGCCAGGCTGGATGGGGCTTGGAGTAACCTGGGCTAGTGGAAGGTGTCCCTGCCCATGGCACGAGGTGGCACTGGGTGATCTTCAAGGTCCCTTCCAGCCCAAACCACTCTGTTGTTCTACAATTTCCAATCTAAAGCCATCCACTTGTTTTGTTCTGGTCTTTGAAAGAGTTTTCTATGGAAAGCTGGAATGAGAAACAAATTTTTGTACTTTTTAAATCAATAAAGGATGCTTTGGGGTTTTTTTGATGGGGAGGGGGTTTGATCGTCTCAGAATTTTCAGTAGTGTGTCACAGCCACAGAGTGAGGATCAACCAAGGCCCCACAATCACTCCAATGCCCAGTTGTGTTTGGCATCTTGCATTTAATTGCTCCAAGTATAAGCAGAATGTTGTTTACTTCAGAATTACAGACTCACAGAGAACTGTTTTTCACACTTACTTTTAGCACTGGCGTTATTTCCCCACATATGTTACATTGCCCTTTCCTGGCTGCTGTTTATTCCTTCCTCAGTGCTGCATTTCACATCCCTGCTGGAGAAGCAGTGGAAAACCTGCTACACTTGGAGCCAGCTCACCCACATCAATGCTGGGAGCAAGAACTCTCCTTGCTTCATCTTGTGCTGTATTTGCCATTAAGGCGGCGATGTGAGGAGCTGAGGGGAGAACAACCTTCTCGAGCTCTTTTGCTGTGACTCCAGATCATTTATGTGAGACTTTCCAAAGAGTCTCCAGTGCTATTTCCAGGGCACTTCTCATAATGTGGGCATGCAATCAGTTTTATGGGAAGTATAGCACAGCTGGAGTTGAGGGGTAATGAAGAACAATTGTGGAGTGAGGGAACCAGCTCACAAAGCACCATAAACCCTCTGATTTCTAAGGCACCGGTTTTAATATGATCCATTTACAGAAAATAATACATTTTAGACAGGGACTGCAAAAATCATGAGGAATATAAGCATTCCTCTGGAGTTTCAAGATGTGTAAGCACAGAGTAAATGCCTATGTATTTTTTCCAGTTTGTGCAAGGTGGGCTGGACAATTTTTCACTGGACTGGGGACTCCTATAGCAGTGCCGTAGCTGTTTTTTTGTGTGCTTTGCTCTGTGTGCATGCCTAAGAGTTTCCACAACCCCAGTGAGCAAATTTCACTTGCAAAGCAGTCAACATTTAATTCAAAGTGGTTTTATGTAGATGTGAAATTCCTACAAAACAAAATTCATTCCACTTTGTAGAAAAGACGTTTATTGGTATCACCTTGTTATTCTGCTTGAGAACTTTGACAATAACATTTGTGCCTCTAATTCCAGGAATTTAATTTTGGAGTAGTATTGAAAGGAAAATCAACGTACAAGTTAGGTTGTAGCTCAGTAACAACAAGTATTTTAAATTAAATTATTAATTATATTAAGTTGAAAAATGTTATTTCATGAAAGCCTTTAACATAAGAGTTAAAAATAAATAAAGGACTGTGTAACGGGAGGTGTTTCAAAGAGTAAGAGAGAGAAAAATCACTTCCAAGGAGATATAGAGCAAAAGATTTCTTTGCAAATATGGAGAGCTCCAAACAAGCGCAGAAACTGGGATCTGCAAAAACACTTTCTCAAATGAAAATAGAAACATAATATAATTTATTTTACCTTTGTTTTAGATAAATTCTCCTGTTTGGGCAAGAACTGATGTTAAAGAGTATTTCTGTTCTTTCCCTAATTGTGTTGTTTGTTTGTGGTTTTTTAGCTTGTGGGCCTGAGAGTGGAGAATGAGAACAATAAGGGGAAAAAGAAAGAAAAAAAAATCCTAAAAATTAAACTCTCTGTGTAACAACAACAACAATCCTCTGCAAATTGCAAAGGCATAGACACAAATTAAACCACAGATTTTCTTTCTGAGAATATGCTGCTAAAGAATAAACCCGAATTATTGAACCAAAACCAACCACCCTAGGAGCAGGATAACTTTCACATACAGTACATAGATGTGCCAGGCATATTTATTGTTCTTTACCTCCTTTGATTTCATTTCACAGAGAAATCCTAAATAGAACTCTAAAGATCTCTGTTTCTCTCAGTTGTCTCTGTAGAGATTTCACCTCTGAGCCTCACCAAATTTTGATCAAAGGCCACAGAATAATGTGGTTTTCACACAGCTCATTATGACGTGGGTTTTTTTTTTTTGCACATTCTCTTTAACTTCGTAGTGGGTGAAACTCAACCTCAGTTTGAGACCTGACTTCAATCTGGAGTTTGGAGTTGGATCCAAGGGAAAATCTACAGCTTGACCAGGCTCAACTGCTTCAGATGGGCTTACCTAGACTAGAATTTAAAAAAAAAATTAAAAAGTACTTACTCTTTATTGCAGCCATAAATCCCAGAGTTATTTTAAAGCTAAAACCCATTTTTTTTTCTTTCTTTCAGCTGCTGTCTCATATCCAATTCCATAATTTTACTGAACATTTCCTAAGGAATTCAGTCTTCTCAGCCCGGCCTGTTGCCGTATCTCCAGGTAGCTGTAGCTTGGTCCTGTGGTAATATTAGGATTAGCTCCTATTTCCAACCACATTTGCTTTCTGCAAAATTTATCTCCAAAGCTCCTGGTTTTTACATTAAAGTTATGCATAGATTAATGTTTCCCTCTTCAAGTGAGACTTCCTTTTCATCCATCAAAACAAATGTGCCCATTGTAATTCCTTCAAAACACAATCCTGTTTTGCTTGGTAATGATTGCTTTCAGTTTCCATAAAAGCAGAGAACAATTCCAGGTCTCAGGGAAGCTGATGGGAATCCAGTGGAAGCAAGACTTGAGAGATCTCTGACAAAAAGAAGAGAGAATTCTCATTGTGAGTAAATGAAGTCCCTAAAAGCAGGATTAATAGATATGGCTCAGCTGGGGAAAAAATGCAGAGGGCAATAACATTTTCTGATTGTTTTTCATGTTCAGGAAGCTCCTGTGTACAGTGTGTAAACAGGAGAGAAAGGTACCATTGTGCTCCAGGTGAGATGGGAAGGGTTAGAACTACTGAAGGATGCCTCATCCAGCCTCATAGCTGTGAAAAATAAAACATTTCCATTTTGAAAGCTCAAAGACGTATCAACCTGGGATAGTGGAAAGTGNGAGAAACAAAGAGTTTCCCACCACTTTTCTTTAAAAAAAATTATCTAGTTTAAAGCTTCAGCCTATTTTACCTTAAACACTTGGCTTTCTTACGTCAGTGCCTATGCTGAGCCCTAGCTTTTAATTTAGAATTAAACAGGAATAGAAGCCATGAGATGGCCTTCATCCTTTTATCTTCAATTCAGNAAAGGCAGTGGAACTGGATGGACTGGAAGGTTCTTTTCAACCCAAACGAGTCTGGGATTCAATGACTTAGCTCCTTAGCATAGAATTATCCCTGACCAGGGCAGCTCTCTAGGAGGAGAACTGCACACAAATAAAGGGACTTCTGCATCAAAGAACCGCCCTGTGCCAAAAGNTGTGGAGGTGGTCCAGTTGCCCAAAGAGACTTTTAGGCCCTGGAGGAAGCAGGCAGAAGACTGAGGATCACCCCCAAGACGGGATCTAGACTTGGTACCCTCCAGGGCTGGGCTGGACTTTCTAGGGGCTGGACATCCCCCACGGACATTGGCCACCTCCCCTGTCAATCATCTCCCAATCTTCCCTGTGTTCCAGAAAGTTTGCCTCCATGGCTGTGCTGTCCCTGGCAGCGTGGAGCCATGGTGGCACGGGCTCTAGCAGTGGAGCACTGGGATGAGGCGTCTGAGGCTCCCGAAGGCCCCGCACAGAGCCCTGAGCGCCCTCCTGAAGAGGGACGGCCGCCGCACGGGGACAGCTGCAGCTGAGCGCAGGCCTTGCAGATGCTCCAGTGTGCACCTGTCCCACTTGTGCAAGTCTTCCTGCCACCAAGTGGTGCCCATGGCAGCCTCCAGTTCCCTGCAAGCCCTCCCTGCACTTTCCATTTGGGACAGGCTTTGTTCTTCTGGCTCCGTGCCTGTGCCCATGGGAAAGAGCAGGGCTTTGGTGTNCAATTCAGGCAGGAAGCTGCACTAATATCTACCCCTACCTGCACCTACAGAATCTATTAATTCTCCTATTTCTGCTCCTCAAATTCTTGAGGGAGCAGCTCCAAT
>VZTZ01049862.1:0-29447 GCA_013400955.1 Drymodes brunneopygia
GTTTCGGGAAGGGAAGGGAAAGGTGAATTAATCCTTATCTGAGTCTCCTTTGGGTTATGGTTAATCAGGTTTTGCTGATGGAAGTAGTGGCAGATTTCTGAAGCATTGAGGGAGAATTTTTTCTAGATGAGAGGAACTTCTGAGTCCATGAACTGCTTGCACTTCAGAAGAAAATGCCCATTAGGGACGTGAAAAACAGCACTCCTGTATTAGCTCCTGACTGTGTGTTCAGCTGGGTAAGGCAGTGCTGTGCTGTGAGCACTTGAGCATGCCCCAAATGAGCTGTGATATCCAGGCAGAGGCATGATCCTTGGAAGGAAATTAGACATATTAGCATAGGGTGACATCGAGGTTAATCTCCCCCATTTCTGAGCAGAATTCGCTGGGTCTCCAAGCACATGTGGCTATATTGTTTCCCTCTCTGTAGTTATTTGGGACACAACTGCCCATGACCAACTCCAGGCAATGTAGGCAGTCGCTGCACGAGGTACTGAAGCACCACAA
This sequence comes from Drymodes brunneopygia, assembly GCA_013400955.1. NCBI lineage: Eukaryota > Metazoa > Chordata > Aves > Passeriformes > Petroicidae > Drymodes > Drymodes brunneopygia. Next base: position 505 of record VZTZ01049862.1, read on the forward strand.
ACCCTGCTGTCAGCTCAGCCAAAGCTGGGTTGGCAACAGTCCTTAGAGAAGGGCTGAGTTGTGTACAACAGCATTTCTGTCTGAGGCTTCTCTCAGAAACATCCTTGTTGCTTCTATTTCCTTACTTCTGGAGTCTTGAGAGATACAGTTCCCGTTCCTTCCTGCCTTATCTCCTTTCCCAATCCTTTTTCTTTCTTTGTCCTCTTCTTGCACAGGAATAGTGCAGTGGAAATCGCCACATCCCAACTGAATTTTGCCTACATTCCTCAAAATCCACCAGCCGCCTCTGGCACGGCCTTGGGGGATGTCTGCTTGATGTAGCCACATCCTTTGAGACCACCTGGCTCAGGTATGTTTGCTGTAGCTAAATCTGGCAGAAAGCCCTGCTCCCTGTCACCCTGCCTCCCTTTCCCTTCCCAGGACACTGAGGGAATGAATGGCAGCTGCAGCAGAATTACCTGGCTGCTTTTCAGAGGAATGTATCCCAGAGCAAAGTGAGGCAGTGGCCTCAGCCACTCAGTATAATTAAACTCAAGCATCATTTTTTGTGTAGCCTGTGCTGTGGCAACTGCAGCAGTTATTCCCATTCAGCTGGAAGGTTTAGAAGGCAGAGCCGTGGTGTTTCACAAAAGATCCTCCTTGCAGGCAGGCTTTAAACCATTTCATTGAATGAAATATGCTCAAGAAGCGAAGAGTGCTAGAAGGGAGGGAAGCACACAGGATAGGACCACACTATTATTGGCTGTAGTTCAATAACAGTTCTTGAGGCAGCACCTGATATACTGTTAGGGTGAAAAAGGCTTTTTATACCTAGTGCTTTGGCACCCTGATAGCATCTCTGTTTTTTTCTCTCATTCTGTCTTGAGTTCCCCAGAGAGGCAATATATTGTCTTCCCTCTAGTTAAAGGGAGTAGGGGCTAATTGCATAGACAGGTCACTCTGTTTCTACAGAAGGTGAAAAGCAAAGGGCTTGCTAATTCATGCACACAGACAGGAGGATATAGCAGTGTACTGTCAGCCATTCCAGGTACCATCAGTAAGGCAGGGTGAAGCGGTTTGGCACAGTGCATGCAGCACTTGCCAGAGCAAGCCTCTGGGGCAGAGTAGCAGAAAGAGAAATGCTGATAAAGAAAAGCCAGTCAGAAAGGAAGGGAAAAGCAGAATAAAAGACAGGGGGTCAGATTACTTGGTTGTGATATATGACCCTAAATTCTTCTAGCACCATTACGGGGAAAGAAATGGTGTCACCATAGTACTTTTGCACCCAGCTATTCTGGACTCTTAACACACTCAACATACAAGCCAGGTAGTGAAATTGCCATGGACAGAGCAGCACGTACAATCTGGGATGTGCCAAAGGGACCGTGAGATCCCTTGCCACCCAGGATGGGCGCTATGTATTATGCTGGAGGTCCTGAGACTGCCAGCCAGAACCTGGGCCATGATTTGCTGAAAGGAGCAACAGAACTGGAGAGCCTAGAGCTAGAGTTTCTGCAGTCCAGGCTTGGACTTCTTCAGGGCTTACAGTTTGAGTACTGCTGCCAATGAATTCAAAGGAAATTTGACAATCACCCTCAGCTAGTGCAGGAGAATAATATCACATGAGTCTTACATAGTGCTTTCCAACAGGAGATCTCATATGTGTGTCACTACTGATAGTTTTTTGTCTTAGGAAACAGATATGTGGAGATGGCAAGTGAAGCTGTCCAAAATTGCCTGGTAAACTGAGGGTAAAACAAATAGGAAACCTGCTGCCTCACATTGCCAAACTAAGTTCACTTGTCACACACAAGGGAACAAAACATAAGGCTGCTGTCTACCTCTCAGTCCTTCTGAGCTAAAGGAGAAAGCTCTCTCTGAGGCTGTGGATACTGAGGTGTCCTGTGCCAGGATGGCAGATGCCTGCGCTGTGTGGGTCCCATGCCCTGTGAGGATCATTGTCCAGACAGCATGTCTCACTTTGCAACTGGTCTGAAGTATTCCTTCCTCACGTGGCATGGCAAATGGTGGGGAGGTAACTAGATTGATCTCCCTTGTAGGCCTTTCCCTGGGACTTGGTACACAGGTTCCAGATGGTACAAAACCCCTGCTGCTTGGATCTGCACAAAAACCTGTGTCTTCTTCAACCTATTTCACAACAGATTTGGCTTGCTCTTGGTTGGTTGCTATCTGTAAAATTAAGCTGAGCTGCCAGGAACGTTTGCAAACAGTGAAAAGCAAAGTGGGATGCACAAAGCAAGTCAAAATAGGTCTCAAAACTGGCAAAATGCCTGCAGGTGCTAATAACATTTGACTTAGTCTAGCCCATGTTTTACCCACCCACACACTCATTCATCCAGCTTTCTCCTGCCCTCACGCCCACACACACTCACCCTTCACAGATTCATTCACCTTCTCTTCTCCCCCCATTTTATCTTCCAAACACAATCATTCCCACACAGAAATATACCGTAGACACACTCTTTGTTCCTCACACCCAAGCACACACACATTTTTGAGTGCTGAGTGCAATGACTGTAGGTGGTGTGTATACATTCATATAGCAGACGATGCTGTAATCTTCTACCTATGCTGTGAAAAAGCCCTCGGGATTAGTGAGCTGAGAGCTCTGATTGTTCTCACTTTCATGTAAAATACCCCTAATCCCGTTTATGGGGTTGACTGTTTCCATCCTTCCCTGAACTCTGCCATTGTTTTCCAGGGGCTCTCTCTTTCTGCTCGTCTTCCTCTTGCTCCACTTTGCCTTTCTCCCTATGCTTTTCCTTTTTCACGTTGCTGCCCCACACCACAGTGTTTCAGAGAGCTTGGCCATCCCTGTATCTCTCCATGACCTAACACTGGCCGTGATTACCTCACTGAGAGGATGAGCAATGAGCCTGCCATGCAGTGTGGGGCACAGGGCAAGAAATCCTGCAAGGTATGGTGAGATCAGAGGCAGAGACGGTAAGTGGTGGGGTGGATCCTGCTGCCATCCGAGCAGTGCTGAGCCCGCCTGGCATCAAGCCTGCCTCTAATGGAATGTGACCCACCGCTGGGAATGAGCTCATCTGTAATCCACTTAATTGAGTTTTATGAGCAGGACTCTCACATCAGGGAGCCAGCCTGCCTTCTTCCTAGCACTCACCCTCCTTTGCTTGCTGCCTGGGGAGGAGAAGGGGAGTGGGGGGGTGCGTGCACTGCTCCACCGAGCTGGTGATTGTCTGGCTTCTGATTTTCTGCCTGCCCTGGAGAATGTGCAGGGAGCTGGACAGACATGCTCTTTAAGACACCCACTGCCTCATGGTGTAATGTTGTTTGCTTCTGCTGCAGGATGCTCGAATTTCCATGTGACTATTGGTAATGCTGTCAGGACTGCAGAGCCTTAAGTTTTCCCAGCATTTTGGTCTCTGTGCAAGTGCTGGGTACTCAGAGGAGATGCTCTCATGTATTCATGAACCATTTTACCTGTGAGTCCAAGTGTGATGGGAGAAAGTCCCTCTGATCTTACTCCTGCTTTCAGTGTACAGTGATCTAAGTGGTGGAGCTGTCAGGATCCCGTAAGAGCCTTTGTTTACACTGTAATATCCTGCCATCTTTAGCATTTGCATCATCATTTGTTTGTACTATATGAATTGGTCACATCAGAGCCACCTAAGAGAGAAATCTGGCTGCAGTCTGCCAAGGGATTTGCAGGCTTGACTCTGTCTGGTGAAAGATGCAGCCTTTTCTCCTGGTGAAGCAGAACAAAGAGAGAAAGTGAGGGAGGGAGGCTTCTCCCCAAGGAAATGTTACTCTCCTTAGAAAAGGCTAGTAGAGAGCCTCTAGCATGTGAAATTTGGGATATATTCCCTTCAGTGTTGGCATAAATGTCTATATTTGAAATAAGTACTGGCTACAACTACTGCTTTTCTATCACTTCTGGTCTACTTTGTAGAAGAAAACGTTTCATGATTTCAGATCAAGTGTTGCACACACATTGCAGAGCAGTAGCTCAGCAGTTCCACACATCCATAACTTTAAGGAAAGGTCATGGCATACGGAAAGGGAAGTATACTGACATGTTAACACAAAGCCCATAACAGACCTGTGGTGAGAACAGCAGTGTCACCACTGTGAATTGAGTAAATCCTCAGGTGTTCCTTAAAATCCCCAAACACTGGATTCATGGAAATACGTGATAATAAAAGATCTCATTTTTGTAAATGTGTGCTTTTCATCTTCATGGTTGCAGACAATACTGAAAAATTGGACTAGAGGAAATCTGAGGATTTAAAGAGAGGAAATAAAGCGAATCTATGTGGATTCTTCCATATGTGGGTTTTTTTGGTCAGTTAGTTTCATTAGGTCTTTTTTTGGAATGGCATGTGTTTTAAAGCAATCTCACACGGAGGTGCAATGACTTTCTATTGACATCCCAATGCTGAGCTGCTATAATGACTATTCAGGATGGTTCATTGTAACTGAACTGCAGATGAAGTGCCTGTTTTCTTCCCTTCTGCTTTCTGAAATTCAGGGCTCCCTCAATTACAAAATCATAGAATCCTAGAATAGTTATGTTGGAAGGGACCTTTAAAGGTCATCTAGTGCAATGAGCAGGGACATCTTCAACTAGATCAGTCTATTCACAACCCAGTTCTGAACCTGAATATGAGTTCACCCTGAACTCACCCTGAACCTTGAATATTTCCAGGGATGATGCATCTACCACCTCCCTGGGCAACCTGTTCCACTATTTCACCACCCTCACTGTTAAAAATTTCTTCCTTGTATCTAGTCTAGCCTCTTGTAGTTTAAACCCATTACCTCTTGTTCTATCACAACAGGCCCTGCTAAAAAGTCTGTTCCCATTTCTTATAAGCCCTCTTTAGGTACTGAAAAGCCTCATTAAGGTCTTCCTTCAGCCATCTCTTCTCCAGACTGAGCAGCCTCAACTCTCTATCTTTCCTCATAGGAGAGGTGTTTCAGCCATTGAATTGTTTTTGTGACCGTTCTCTGGACCTGCTCCATTACGTCCATGTTTTTCCTATGCCATGGACCCCATAGCTGGATACAATGCTCCAGGTGGGATCTCATGAGAGCAGATCAGGGGTGTAGAATCACCTCCCTTGATCTGCTGGTCATGCTGCTTTTGAAGCAGCGCAGGATGTTCTTGGCTCTCTGGGCTGAGAGCATACACAGCTGGCTCAGGTCCAGCGGTCTGATTCACCACTACCTCCTTCTCGGAAGGGTTGCTCTCAATCCCTTCATTCCCCAACCTGTATTGATACTGGGTTGCCCCGATTCAGATGCTGGATGTTGTACATGTCTTTGTTGAACCTCCTGAGGTTCACATGGGCCCACTTCTCAAGCTTGTCCAAGTCCCTCTGGATGGCATCCCATCCTTCAGGCATGTCAACCAGACCACTGGGCTTCCTGTCATTGCAAACTTGTTGAGGGTGCGCTTGATCCCCTGATTGTATTGATGAAGACATTATACAGTACTGGTCCCAGTACAGACCCCTGAGGGACACCACTTGTCACTGATCTACATCTGGACATTGTGCTTGTGTTAGTAGTTGACTGCTACCCTCTGGATAGGATTATCCAACCAGTTCCTCATCAGCTGTTGTTTTTTAAAGGAAGGCTTTTTGTCTCACAGTCACCTACACTGTGAATCCAGCTGGGTCAGCAATTCTAATGTCATTCTTCTTTTTTCCAGACTTTTGCAAAATAAGCACTGCAGAAATGAGACATTCTTCCAGTAGCCAGCATCTCACTCTCACATTTCCCCTCTGTCCCAGCTCCACGTACACATATGTGTGAGGAAGAGCTTTACTCACGCACAAGGACTGTACTACTTTACTGCTACCAACGCAACAGATAAATTTGTTGGAAGTCACTGTATTACATAAATGGAATATTTAATATCAGTTCGTAGGTGTCGGGACTGTGGGCAACCTTGGGATAGGCTGCCGGTGGTCGTGGTGTCTCTTTNACTGAAAGACTAGTATTCAGATGGACGAACTTAGACAGACACTGTCTTGGAGTCAACAAAGACACTTTTTTTCTTTCATACCATTTACTTTAAAATCTGCAAACAGTCATCCCAGCATTATGTGAAATCCCCAAATAGCCATGCAATCTGGATAGAGGTAACACTGTTCCAGTGAATCCAATGCTGGAAATATCTTGTCCCAACTTATTCTTCTGCCATGTCCTTTCACTGTGAAACTCCTGACATGATATTCAATGCTATTTTATCCCTTGAATAATACTTAGCTTCAAAAATGGCAGAAGACCCTTGGTATTGCCTCTGGTTCTCTCTGTTTGTGGGATCTGCACAAAACATATGGTACATGGAGAAAGGGAGAGCTGTTAAAAGGATGAAAGCTGTTCCAGTAAATGTGGTTGTTAAGAGCCAATGCAGTATCTGTCATCGATAAAAGCAAAATATTTTAGGGTATTTGTACTTTATGGCACAAACATTTTTTAGAGAAGTTTGGTAAAAATAATTTTTTTGAGAAGTACACTGTCCAGGAAATTTCTGCTGTCATGTCTTGTAGCACTAGAAATGTCAAAGTTTCTACAAAGATCTGCACAGTGTTTCACTCCACTGCCACTTTAGTCCCAAAGAGAAACTTGTGTATCGTTTCCTACCTGTCCATAATAGCTGGCCTAAGAAAAGACCCTCTCCACAACATTTGCTTCATGTTTAGATATTCAGTCAATAGCAGGAGATACCTTGTTTATCTAGGACAGAGGCAATCTTGAAGTAGCTGAGATTGAAATAATTGCTGCTCTTTCCTCTTTCTTCCCCCACTAAATATCTCCCTTCCATGGTGATTTCCCGGATTTGCTGGTGTGGCTGATCCAACAGCAGGAGCCAGAGTCCTGAGAGGGGCTGTGCTGTGCTGTGGGGGTCCATAAGGCATCAGCTGTGGAAGGTTGTGCATCTCTCCACTCTCAGTGATAAAAACACAGCTTGGCTCTTCAGCCTCACCCTCCCCCAGTGAGCTCTGCACACACATCTACAAAACACCCACTCGCATGTATGCCTATAAACAAGCAAACAAATCATGCCACCTAAAAAAACTAATTGAACAATTCCTCCTACAGCCTGGGAAGGAAAAGAAGAAAGGAGTATGCTGGTCTTTTCTATTTCTGAAATATTGAAGATCTACTTAGCTACTATTGTGACAGAAAGGTAGATAACTAGGTTGATTACACAGTAAGAAAGGAAGAGGAAACTGTGGAAGACAGAGAGAGAGGAAGAAGCTTTGTGTTGTGTCTCTGTCAGCTTGATTAGTGGCTTTCTCCTGAATCCTCAATGGAGTGGCCTTCGTGGGTCAATCTCATTAGAGGTAAAAATGGAAGAGCTGCAGGAGTCCACACCGAGCTTTACCTAGAAAATTTGATAGCAGGGCCACTGCTCAGGCTTGGAGGAGCAACAACAAGGTGAGGAGGTGACTGAGGTGGCTGTGACAAAGCAACCACGACTGACCAAGTGACCTGTGGAAACCTATTTGTTCAGGAAAGCACCAAAACCCAGGTTTGTTCCTAGCAACAAATCAGTGGCAAGACACTATGACAAGTAGATGCTGAGCAGACAATTTTCCGAATGAGCTGACTAACCCACAGGTGATATTTTCCTACAGGTTCTCAGAGAGTGCATCAAAGGTGATTCTAAGAAATGAATCTGTTTAAGAGCCAGTAAGTAAGGTTTTAAGGTCAGCAGCCCTCATGGGGCAGCGTGAGGCCTACAAAATTTTCTCAAGGAAAGACATCTAAATAGCACTCAGAATCATCAGGATCCTTAATGTCATGGTATTTGATGTCACAAAGAAATTGTCAGGAAGGAGGAAAAAGTCTGGAGTTTCTGAGGGCAGCTGAACTAGTATTCCAGTCTGTTTTCTAGGGAATATTTTCCATGCAGAAGATTATCGAAAGGGGTCAAGAAACTCATGTGCTGTATTTGGTCTGCAGTTGCTATGTGCAACTCCTCTGGGTTTCTCACTGTAAAAAGGGACAGTGATGCTTTCCTACCTCAGGGGTAGAGTGACATTGGGTCCTGCTTGTGAAATGCTCTTCCATTCCCTAGTGCAACACAACATGCCGGTGCTGTCAACGGAGTTACAGATGGAATTGTGGACATTTGGTATCTGTTGCCGGGGGGAAGAGGCACATGAGGGTATATGGTGTGTGGGAGAGGTTGGTAGTACATCTGCTCCTGCCCTATCAATTCTGTGGAGAGGAAGAATCTGACATTAACTCTCACTGCATGCGTTTTGCAAGGTCTGTGGTGATATGAGCATCCTACAGTAGATTAGAGTCAATTTCTGTATTGTCAAAAGTGGTCATGTGTTTTGGTTTAGGTATTTTTGTGGTAGCTGAAGGCTGATTGGCAGTGTCAGAAACCACTGCTTCACTGTTCCAATGAGATTATAACTTAAAAAGGGCCAAAACACTCCTGGGCATGGGAGTTTCCTGTGACTTCTTCAGTGCTACTTACGATGCACCTGTACTATCTATAGCTGTCATAGCCAGAGGTTCCACACTTCTACCCTCAAACCCGGAGACCCTCCTAAAATGGGATCCTGTGTCTATCCTTTCTTTGCCTACGTCCCAGCACTCCAGTTGCCTTTGATTCCATTTGGTGTTGGCTCAGCAGTCCTTCTGTTGGGAGCTGTGTGGCCCTGTGCCGATACAGGCAGTCAGTATTCTCAAAGCAAGGCATAGTTAATCAAAGAAGTATCATAGGTCATTAAAGGAAAATCTTACTAGTCCCCTCTGTTAGTAGGACAGCTGCTTTTGCTTTTCCAGTCCCTCAGTGGATCAGGGGTTTTTGTGACACAAAGGTATTCCTTTCTCCTGTCTCCAAGGAAATTGTCTTAAAGCCATATTGATGCTTTGGTCCAAATTCTTTTGCAAAATTCCCCTTATGACTTAGAAGTAACCTTTTTCCCAGGAATTATAGCAAGTTACTCTCTGTTAGGGACCCTAGTTGTGTTTAGTTAAGGTGCTTATTTAGAGCTAAGACAATACCTCTCAAGCTGGTTTACTGATATTTTAAAAAAAATAACTCTTTCCCCTGTAGTTTTTCTTTAAAGACCACTCTATGAAGCCCTTGTAGCCCAACAAGACCCTGTGAAAAAAATTCCAGTTTACTTGCTCTATAATATCACTGATCAACTCTAGATCCTTCATTACACTTTCATTTTAATATTTAGTTCTGTTATGAGGTAATCCGGAGAAATCAAATGAGGATATGAAATTCAATTTTGCAGAGGTCCCCCCAAAATGTCCAGCCAATTACTCTGGCTCTGAATCAATGGCGTGCAAGAGAACTGCTCTGTGTTGCATCCTCTAATTTTTACTGTTGGCAATCTCCATTGTGTAGAGAAGCTCACAGAGGCAGACGTTCATTTTAATATTCCCATTAGAACAATCCTGCTAATACAAGTGATTTAAGCACAGACTTTTGTTGTAGAAATAATAGCTTAAGTGGAGGTGGAACCTCCTCTATAGATCTTCCTTTTTTTCCTTTGAAATCTCAGGGCTTACAGCATATTATATGTCACAGGAAATACTGGTGTAACTGCATATTGTAATTTTCTTGCAGCACACATTGTGGAACGTATCAATGAAGTGTTTGACAATGATAGCAATACAGAATTTTTTTTTTGTTATCTAGCAGATTTTTTTTATCAAGATGTTTAAGTCTCTTACTGTTTGTTGGTGGTGTAATATCATAACAAGAAGCACTGTGTAACTAATGCTGCATCCAAAGTGAAAACATTGCTTATAATGCCTCCTGGCTTGTAACATAAAATTGTGCCAGAAAAGGCCTCTTTACCTAAGAGACAGGCGTTTACATGATCAAGGACTTCCCTCCACATCCTCCCATCACTGCAATCAATTGTGTAGTTCTGAATGATGGAGTCTACAAATGGAAATGTCAGGCAGAAAGTGTTTATGCAATTTTGAAAATAATGTAGATACTGTAGTTGAATCTCAGAGAGATAAGATTACAGTGTATGTGTCTGGTTTTGTGCCTGTGTGTATGAAAGAAAGAGCAAGAGGGAGATTACATTGTGTTCGAAAAAAGGAATGACAGTGTGTATTAGAGAGAGATAAAATTGTGTTTCCAGGGCCTCTGTGTCAGAAAGATTTCATTGTGCAGGTGTGTGTGTAGCTGTTCTTATGCTAAAGAGAAGGTCTGTGTGTGTTTAGAGGGCAAGATGACGGTGTAGATGCGTTGTAGGAATGCAATGTGTTAGAGAATGTATGCATGTGTGTGTATGCGTGTGAGTTAGAGAGCCTATATTGTGCATTAAACATTTAGGAAAGTCATACCACGTGACTCTGTTGCAATTTTGTTTACAAAGGAAACCACTGTCAGAGTTTTAGAAACATTTTTCTGAAATTCTGAATTTCCTGGAGCATCCTATGATTTTCTCTCAAAGCAAATTTAGTAGTTCCTATTAAAGTATCTTTTGAAGAGGCAAAGCTGTATCTAGGGAAATATGAATTAAAAAATTCTGCCTGAAAAAGAGTCAGTTGGACTAAATGTTCATTTCATTGATGAACAGCACTTGGAGTAAACAGAAAAAAACAAAATTATCAGAACTTGCATTTTGCCCAAAGCAAATTTTAATGTCACTTGTTGGGTATTTCATGATAAATTCACTCAAAACAGTAAGTTACCAAAAAACATCTTTCTTTCCAGGAAACATGAACATGTAGTGGTGATTCAGAAGCTGGGAGTTTTGATATATACCTGCATTTTTAAACAGAATGCATGATATCCTTTTTCACAAGTAATTTGTGACTCTAAACTCCCTGATAAAAGCATTCTTTAATACAGAAAGTAGTCATGTGAATGGTGTATTTATCTTCATTGAGAAGAGGTAACATTTTGGATATGCTAGAGAAAAAGTATGGCTGATACATATGATGGGGAATTAAAATGTGCTGAAAAGAGGAAATGGGCTTCTACTGTCTTCTCTCTCACTTGGACTTCCCCTGCATCTGGACAGCAATGCCTCTGCCTCCCTCTGTCTGAGCCATGGACAGCTCTCAGCTCCAGCCACTCTCTGTCTGACACCTCTGCTGGGGACACATGGTTTTTTTTATTTTTCCCACACTGTGTTTTGCTTCCATGGACATGGGCTGAATCCGTGAGGCACTCTGGCAGGCACTGGGACACACAAAGCTGCGCCCACTTTCTGTGGCCTGCAGTTTAGACACTTTAGCTATTGTCACCTTACTCAGGAATAAAGTTGATATGGACCACTGATAAATGCTTAAAATGTTTTAATCTGACCTTGGCTTTGTCATGTAGGTGATTTAGGCTGCTTATGTTTCTGTGGTTTTATCCTATATTCATACATATTAGAGGAGGTATCCCTGTCCTCTTCTGCTTCCAATCCCCAAGGGGACTGGATACTCCAAACTACTCACATAGAGAGTAGAGGAGAGCTGAGTGGTCAGGACTTGCTTCTGCTAATCTGAATGCAGCATCTGCACGTAGGCTGGTGTTCTCCACAATTGTGATTCACGTGCCCATTGCTTTCATGTCATGACAACCTTAGAAAAAGCTGTTGGACTGCCAGGACTGTCACCACACAGGTTTTTAGAGAAGAACTTGGCATCCTTCATATCTGCTTCTAGTGAGGGGAAGAAAATCTTCCTTGAAGTGTGTAGAGGTCCTTCAGTCCTGCAAAGACCTGTGCAAGAGGTGGGAAGAAGGTGATAGGGGGCACCAAGGGATATTCGTGTTCAGTCAGCATTGGTTCTTGTCTCTCTGAGATGGAGCTCAAACCTTACTGCTGGCAGCTTTTTCCTATCAACAGCCATAAATCCATGAGCCTCTTGTTATTAATTGAGGTCCCTCTGTGTCATTCTGTAGGACCCTTATTGTGATTCAGCAGTGGTTAACTTCTGTCTATAAGTTTTCCCTCTTGGTCTACAGAAATCTCACTTCTGGCTGCAAGTTTGATGACAGACTCAAGATATGAAGAAGGGTGAGACTGAATATTGAAGAAAAGGAAGTGATGACAGAGCTCTTTCATCTCTTTCAACACTGACCCAAATGGAAGCCATGCTGCAGCCATGCGGGGTAGCCATTAAACACTTGCGCCACTTTGTGCTATCCCATGATGAAACTTTCCCTATCTCTCATGCTCAAGTAAGATGATATGCAGACATCCACTCAAACAGTTAACTCTCTCTGTGCTCATTTCCCAAGAGAGCTAGGCTGTCTAATTTGGGACCATGCAGGTTTCAGTGGTCAAGGAATTTGGCTCTGCTATGCTTAGACAAAACCTGCACATCTTGTCTTGGTAGGTGTGTCTCTCTGCCCAGTAACACCCAACACAACCCTTGGTACTGTCCTACACTTTGCTGGTTCTCTTATGTGGTCTTGTGTTTATGTGCATTGCCACATTTGCCACCTGTCAGCACCTTCTTGTGATTCTTCTTACATTTTCTCATTTTTTGCAAAGCCACAGCTCCCAGAGTCAGGGGGTTGCATGAAAGTGCTGGCTGTCAGTTAAAAAGAGGCGCAGATTTGTAGCTTTTCTGGTTGTGGAAAAAGCTTGTAAATGTAGTGCTGTAATGGATTAAAAGAAACAAAATGAGAAGACACACTCTTTCTTGTTTAATTGCTTGGTTTCCACATTAACTTAATGATTTTTTGGGGGGTGCACAGCTCAGGATTTTATTTGCCCAATGTAGATTTTGGTACACTTTTGTATGCACATGTACCTTCTCAGCTGTATATGTAAAAATACACTTGCATTTGGTGTAGACATACATGTGTACACCCACACCTGCCAACTGCACAGATTCCCTTCTCACAGAAACCTTCTCTCCTACTCTGCCTTTCTTCCACACATTTCTCTTTCTGCAGCTGCTGTCCACCACCTTCCTCTGAGTTATGGAATCTCCACTATTGCTTGTACTGAGTAACCTTTTCCCCCATTCTCACTCCCTCCTCTCCTTCACTCCAGGAAAGCTCTTTCTGATTCTCTTTTCACCGGTGTCTGGCATCCGTACCTCTGTAGACAGAGAACGGTAAGAAGACAGTGACGTGAGCAGACAGAATAACTGGGGAATAAAAACGAGTTGGTTGAGAATGTGTAATTAGAAGCCCAATTTCCATTTCCTTCTCAGGCACTTTAGAATCCCTTTCAGGGGTTTCTTGACTGTCTCAAAATTGAATGTCATTGAGATTTTTTTCTTCTTTTTTTTTTTTTATTTTTTTTATTTTGCATCCTCTTGTTTCCTTGGCAACAAGTTGGTGATGCAGGAGCTAGAAATGTGCTATGTCTCCGTGGAGATGTTGGCGTGGGTGTGCCATGGTGACATCCACGATGGACGCACAGCTCTGCCAATCCTACCCCACCCCTTGTAATAAGCACCATGGGCCCAACCTCAGAGGTGATGCTTTTATTTTTAGCTTCATAGGTGTTAATCTGCTCTCTTTTCATGACGATGGGTCCAGACGTCTCATTAGTTACATCAGCACAAATTGACTGACTTGAAGAGGGCTGTTAGGGCCATGCCTTTAGGTTTGTATTCAGGAACTTAGAAGAAATTACACTCCTATCATGGATTGTACCCATTGCAATGATTCGAATCCTTCCCATTCTCTTGGGGAAGGAAGTTACCAGTCATTAATGAATAGGACTGTGAATCAGAGCTCCCACGTTTCATTTTATTCCAAATGAAGTTGTTTCAGTCTTTCATACCTCTCAGGTATGAACCTTTCAGGGCTGCTCATCTGGAATGCAAGGAAGCTGCTATCACTCTTGGCCTGGGACATGGGAGATTAAATTTCACTGAGAGTTCAGCTGGGAGGTTCCAAGGCAACTTACTTGTATACTTCTATCAGACAAAACTGTCTCATCTGAAGAGTCTGTTGCTCAGATGGCTTAGCCCTCATCTGGGTCTGCCCAAATGACTCACTGTAATGTTCTCACCCTCTCTGGTTCAGCACACTTAACATCTTTACAATATGTTTTTACTGTGCATATAGCCTGTTCAGCCTTCTTATTCTGTGTTTTGTTTTCATCAATGTTCTGGCTGCAAGCCAAGACCCAAACTCTCCTTTGACATAACTCGATACATGCAATAGTGGAGTAAGGGCTCATCAAATATCCAGAGGTCCTGCTGCTTTTTTTTTGGTTTGTTTCATTTTCTAGGAGGCTTTATGACATCACACAGGGGCTGTGATGTCAACAAGGAACCCTCTGGGTAGGCTTTTGAGAGGTTGCTATGGATCTTCTTACTGCCAAATGACTGTAACTTTATCCCAATGGGATTTGCAATAGGGCTCATCCATGCAGCAATAAAGCCAAGTATCGAATTCTTCTTGCCAGAAAGACCAATTAAAGGATTAAATGTGAAAAGCTAAAACCCATAACAACCATACTGACAGGGTTTTCTTTTCCTTTTTAGACTGTAATCATCTTTGCAGCATATTGTTCTGGGGTCAGCATCCTCAGGGATACATTGGTGCAGCAAATGATGGAAAGAAACTGGAGAGGAAAACCAAAGTGAATCCAGCCAAGGCAGGATAAGCTTCTCTTCCAGCCATGCTGGCAGATTTCTTTTGCCTCCTTCCCTATACTTCTTAAATATTTTGACCACAGACTGAATTTATTCAGCTTCTAAGATGTGTGCTTGTTCAAAAGGTGTTCTATTGTGTGGAGCCAGAGGAAGCATGAGGAACAATCAGGCACCAATGGCACATTAAGAAGATGTGTCATTGATACAGCATGTCAATGAGAAGTGAATCCAGATTCTGTTTTTAAGGACATTATGTTCAAGTGAGGCATATAAATCTGACTAAAATGCCTTGCTCATTGGATCTGAATCTAGCATTTAGTCCTGACTGCCACTGAAATCCAGGTCAGATTTGTCTTTTTATTTGTGCTCATGTTAACAGATGAGAGGAGTTGACACATCTGTCTCACACCAGCATTGTGTCTAATGCTGTCTAAAGGAGGTCTCCTGCCTCAAGGAGCCAGCAGTCCTTAGGTGTGATCTGATGAGATGCAGAACACCATAACAGAGACACTTCCACTAAGTTTGGTGGGGAAAAATGCTGCAGGTTTGGCTGTATGTTTGCTGGAAATGGAAGTGATACAGCAGTGCCCACAGCCTAAAACCTATTCTGTGATGAATTACGTGGAATAAACAGTAAAGGTAGTGGAAGCTGTTGGAATACTCAGTAGAGGGACTTTGTCTAAATCATGTGACTAAAATTAAATAGATAGAAAGATGAGCTCAAAAACTTAGGTAGAATTGTCCTATGGGACTTTATTTTTCTTTAGTCCTTTTTTTCCTAAATGCACTAGCAGAAAGCATCTCCAGTCTGCAGAAAATTTTAAATAAAACACTGCAGTGTTTATGTTTCCAGCCCAATAACTGTTACTGATTTTGCAGGAAGAATCAATTTTTCCCAAAGAAAGAAAACGTCTTCTTCCTCGCCATCTCCCATCTCTGGAGCTGTGGGAATGAACTCTGCAAGGAACACTTACCAGGAACACTGCAAGAAAGATCCTGCCAGCTCAGATTCTTCTCCATTTTGAGTAGTTAGAGGGATATCTCAGAGCAGTTTTACCCATACCAAACAGCAAGAGATTCCTCATGTCTTTTGAAAAGAGGGTATAACATTAACTATAGTTTAGTCCAGATTCTTCTGGCACCTTTTTCTGCTGTGTCCTTCTTGCACTTGTTAGCACCCCTTAGTGCTAGAGACTATGTGCACAGAATACATGAGAGACCTCAGCCTGTCTCTTGTCCCCCAGAGATTAGATAAGTGTGCACCAAGTATGGTATTGCTTTGATATCTCTCCTCTCCTCTCCTCTCCTCTCNCTCTCCGAACCTCTCCTCTCCGAACCTCTCCTCTCCGAACCTCTCCTCTCCTCTCCGAACTTCTCCTCTCCTCTCTCCTCTCTCCTCTCTCCTCTCCTCTCCAAAGCTCTCCGAACCTCTCCTTTCCCTTTTTACCATGACTTGAGATTCAGCAGCTTCTGCAATGTGACAAGTTCCTGTCAGCTGTCAGGGCACTAAAATAAGGCTTTATCTTGTCTCCACAGCCCTGAATGACAGGGCTGGCAATAGGTGCACTTCAGCCAGGCAGCCACTGCTGCCATATGCTCTTCCAACCTCACTACGTGGTAACACAGCAATCTGTAGCCTGGCAGATTTGCTGTTTTTCCTTGCAAGACCTACAAAAGGAGGCAACCCTGGTTACTGCCTCTTCCTATTGCAGTATCTTATTATGCTGGATAGCAACCCTATTTTTTACCTTCTTCCTCAAGCATTGGGTGAGAGTCAGTCAGACTACCAGTCCAACGCTGGAGAATGAAAATCCTTCTAATTCTTTTAAACTAGAATTGACTGAAAAAACGGCCTTGGGGCACACATCATAAATTGAGTTGAAGCCATGCACCATGAAGTTGGAGGGGAAAAAAAATCAACCTATCTTCCTTTAGGGAGAGAGGACATTAGGTATTCACACTTCAAGCATGCCAACTAATCCTCCTTATTCCACAAGGCTAATTTCAAAATAACATTTATATGGCATGGTTTGCTGGGGAGGGCACTGATGAATCAGTTAGCTGCCCTTTATAATAAGCACAACTGCTTCCTAGACTGCTCTTTTCTGCTGCCTTGTCTGCCACTCATCTCTGTGCCACATGCTCCTTATTCAAAGGGCACCTGTTGAATAACCATGAAGCAAAGTTACAGAGCCGGGGCAATAGAAAAGGTGAAGCACAAATACACAGTGCAGTTTTAACCACTGTATTTCTGTGGTCTTGCTGTAGGGTCGTCAGGATTCTGCTGAATGACTGTGCTGATGCTTGAATGAGGAATGATAAGCCTGTAATTTACTTCCAGGCTGTGTGACTGCTTCCTGCTGAGTAGGAAAGCGTAGAAGGGTGTTTTGAGCCCTAACAGTGCTGCAGCTCAGAGCAGTTCTTTGCCACCACTGGCACCACACACACCATTGTTTGAATGAGCCCTACACCACAGGTTTGGGTTACATATTGCTGCCCAGTAGTAGCTGGAAAGTCCAGAAACTGCAGAAGGAATATGTTTGCAGACAGTTGCTGTGGGAGTAGCTTCTGATAGGTCTGAAATGCTGTTCATTAATTTGGAAACTCCTTTGTGGAGCAATTTATATTAAAAGTGCACTACATTAGCAAAGAAACATATCCAACATGCTGGTGATTCTGCTGACTCAGAATGTCAGTCCATCCCTGTCATAAAGGAAACTTCAGCTCACTATCTCATCCCACCCATGTCTGACAATGAGGCAGCAGTCACAAAGATATCTCACCCTCCAAGAGTTTCATAAATATCATCTCTGGGTAGATGGCAGACAAATATTCAAATTAGTGAAGGAGAGGCAGGGAAAATCAAGTATTACTCATTTTCTTTAGCAGCTTGAGAATGACCATCTTTGGGTAGACCAAAGGTCCATCTAGTTCACTGTCTTTATTCAGGAACCAAAACTAGGGACGGAGAGAAGCAGTAAAAGAAACAGCAAAGATGCTTCTCCAAGACACTCTTCCCAGCGTGTAAGAGTTTTCAGCTCTGATACTTTCTGAGGTAGAGAATGTCTGACTAAACAGCAGACACTTAATTCTGAAAGAGCAATAGTGAGTTCTGTTTCTTCCCTTGTGGATAGGCCAAAAGAAGTTATTTGGGGTTACAGGAGTCAAATGAGGGAACCATGCAGGTTCAAGGAGATGGCTGTGTCAGGGAGAGTTTATGAAAAGTACAGTAGAGGGGAAATTTTAAGAACATGGGGTAGATTTGGGGATACTGCATACCACAGGGTCACAAAATAAGGGTTTTTCCACATATGACTTCAAAAGAATCAGATTTGAGACATTTCAAAATGTATCTTTGTTACGTTGCCGCTGTCTCTGGCCGGACAGCTGCCCACCAGGGTTTTGGGCAGCAGCCGAGTGGCGTTGTAACACACGAGCAGCCTGACCAACCCAGACCAGGCGGGTCCCGGACCCGGTGCAGCACCGGTCCCTCTCGGGCCAGTGCCACACGAAGTGTCCTGGAGAGTGTCCCTGGTACAGGTCGTCGGTGCCGGGCCCTTCTGTCCCTCACCGTCGGCAGCGCCTTCCCTATACGATAGACACTGGTTCCGTAGAGCTGGAGTTGGCTGGGAGGGATCCTTAGCCCCGGAATAATAGAGACACAAGCCGTCTTGAAGGAGCACTCTGGGCATCCGGGCACTAAGGACCAGAAGCTCCGCTAGCACCAGACTTTTATTTGAGGGTATAAACCAATCACAGACAAGCCAGGGGCGGAACAAGGGAGGGACAAAGACATAAGGACCAATCGGGAAGGGAAAGGGGAGGAGAAGGGAATACAGGCAGGGATACAAATCAATCAGCAACCAAGTAACACAGAACAATCTAGAAACCAAGGATGACAAACAGGAGATGGGCAGGTGGCAGGACAAATGGGGAAAGGGCAGCCAACCTTTGGGAGACCCAACCCCCTTCTGGGGCATACTACTACAAACTCCACCCCAGGTGTGGTCTCCCAATGCTTCAGAGGGGGAAATAGGGTTTTTAGGGGCCAGAACCACCGCCACATGTCTTCATCACATGCAGTAATGTTAATTACCTTAACCATGGATATTTTTGGCAGCAACTAATAACAAAGATGAACTATGATGTATTTCAAAGGGACTTAAAGATCAGTGAGGATTTTGTTTTCTGCTTTAGGAATGTGGTAATTGAGAAACTGAAGTAAATTTATCAAGGTCCCAAAGCATGTTAGGAGCAGTAAATACATCACTGCTGTGAAAAACAGATATGGAACAATTTGAAATTGTAAAAGAAATGAGTGACTGCTTTCTAAACACTACAGTAAAAGTAGATAGCTTTTAAATAATATGAACTCTGGGCTAAAGCTTAGAAAAATAGTGCTGTTGCTAGGGCATAAGTGTGCATACATTGAGAAAAGGTTGTTACTGCTCAGCTTTATACATGTTCCTGTTAAAGACTTGTTTCCTGAAGTCTGTGAAAATGTCCATTTGTTTCAGGAGATAATGTTGATTTACACTAAGCTTTACTCCAGAGCAATTGAACACCAGGACCAGAAAAAAGTAGCAGAATCTATTAGGTCCTTGACTGGGGTCACAAGAGAGAGAGAGAACAAACTGTGCCTGAAGTCAACGATAGTGTAACTGATTTCGGTTCATTAGGATGTTGCAAAGAAATTTGAAAAACTGAAAGCAAGTGGTTCTGCATCCAAATTTGAAATCCACTTATAAACTAACATTTATTAAGGCATCTTTTGGACAATCTTAGGACTTCTAACTTTGATCCTTCTATGGATTTACCTCCTAGGAAGAAGAAAGAAGGATCTTAGAAAAACAGAATTCACAGAAGATCCAAACATTTCCAGTGAATCAAAACAAACAAGCAAAAAAAACTCCCCAAACCAAAGCAAGCAAAAAAACCCACAACAAAACTAAGCAAGCAAAACCCCTATGGGTTTATGATTGAAATGCTTCGATAGATTTTACAGAAATACACCCTTGCATTGGATATAATGAAAGAATTTTAAATCTTCCATAACATTACTGAATGTTGCTTTTGGGGCTTGAAAAGCTAAATGTGACTACCAAGTAGAATTCCTGTCAATTTAATAGCATTTCAGGAGAGGGTAGAAAGATTTACCATCTCTTATACTTTTTAGTAATGTCTTTGTAGAAACTGGTGAAATTCTTGTATTAGGTGAAATGACATGTCCAGCACAAACAACTTTGATATGTAGATAACTTCACTGCTACAAGAAAGACAGAAAGTATTGTACAATAGAATGTTGGAGGAAGTGACTGTAAAATAGGATTCAAGATCAGTTTTAAGTCAATGAAGATAAAACAAATGCTTCCTAAATCTGTTGTGTGTAGAGGAATAGGGCTTTAATGCTGAGCATGACATAATTTTTCAAAGTACAAAACCATCCTTTAGTTTTCCTGGGATGTGACACCTGTGTGCTTACACAGAAAGGACCTGTTGATGTCCTGGGAAATAACGAGACAAATTTTAGGCCAGTGAGGTTGCACTGCATGTAAAGATCTAATAAGACCCTGCAGGAGTTTTATGAGATGGTAAAAAGGGGGATCCAGCAAAGTCCCATTTTCAGCAGGCACGGTATGATCAAAATTAAGTCAGACAGAGTAGCTCCACATCCTTTGGGAGACCATTTTGACTTCTTGGATGACTAAATATACAAAGGAGGCAGCTTTTGCCAAAGATCTAAGAATTAATAACCTTCCCTGGTTTCCAAGTCCCAATACTAAATGAGCTCTGTGTTTCAGCAGCTTTCCTCTCCCTGTTGGGTTGTTTTAGCCTATTAGTTCCCAAGGGTTGCAGGAAATGCTGGAAGACCTTGAGGGCATCACCATGCCTCAAGCCATGGCTTGGTAACTACTGAGCTTAATGCAAAAATGAAAATAGCCATGCTGCTCTATTCCATGTTAATGGCTGATTGCTAAGCAGGGAAGGGCCTGGCCTGTGTCATGTGCAACATGGAGATTATCTGATACTTTCAGGTTGTCTCATTTTTGTGTTTCATGTAGCCTGAGGACTAAGTGTTTTGTTTTCTCTGTTTTATTTTGCTTTTAAGATTTTAGCCTTAAGAAGGAAATTAATTACATACAAAGTTTTAGGCAGAACTCAGCACTGTTCTTGAACAGAATCATAAAATGGTTTGGGTTGGAAGGGATCTTAAAGATCATCTAGTTCCAAATCCTTGACATGGGCAGAGACACCTTCTACTAGACCAGGTTGCTCCAAGCACCATCCAACCTGGCACTGAACACTTTCTGGGACGGAGCATCCACCAGGTCTTTGGCCAATGTCTTCCAGTGCCTTAGCACCCACACAGTAAAGGATTTCTTCCTAGTACCCAGTGTAAAGCTACTCTCTTTCAGTTTGAAGCCATTCCCCTTTGTCCTGTCACTACATGTCCTCGTTAGAAGTCCCTCTCCATCTTTATTGCTGGCTCCCTTCAGGTATTGGAAGGCCACATTTAGGTCACCCAGAAGCCTTCTCTTCTCCAGGCTGAACAATTTCAACTCCCTCAGCCTGCCTTGTTGGAGATCCCTCCAACCATCTTGGTGACCCTCTCTGGACTCATTCAAACAGGTCAATGTCCCTCCTGTGCTGAGGACCCCAAAGCTGGGTGCAGCGCTCTGGGTGGGGTCTCATGAGAGCAGAGCAGAGGGGCAGAATCTCCTCTCTCACCCTGCTGGCCACGCTGCTCTTGATGCAGCCCAGGCAGTGCCAGTGTTATTTCTGAACTGTGACTAACTTTGAGAAAGCTGGAAATATATAATTTGCTTTTCTAACTTTATAAAGACCTAACACAGATCCCTGACTTGAAAAGAACTCTAAAATGAGAAAGCTCAGAATTACACTTCCCAAAGCAGATAAAATTGTATTCTCTTGTACGTATTCTTAACAATAGAACCTTTCAATATATGATGATATGATACAGATAAGATTGTCAAACTCTCCATCATTTACTATGGAACATTGTTCATATTTGAGCTTAGCTTTCATAACAAACAGAGAATGAACTTCTTTCTCCTTCTCTCTAGCTGAATAAATTAGGGTAACAAGGAAGTATTACCCTTCAAATTTTACTGCGTATGATATTAAAATTAATTTAAACTTGACCCCACTGAGATGAACACACATGAGAAGACCATCAAGGTCAGCATGCTTGTCTTCTCTGATACAGGTGGTATACAAATGCCTTTTTCCTCCTTTCTCCCTCGAGCTGAAGGAGACCTTTCCCCCTCCACTGAGCCCTTCATCTGCTGTGTCATTACCAGAGCAGGCATAAAGGTCTCTGTGTGCTTGACTGTGGGTCCTCATCACCTCCCTTGCCACTTCCTGCTGCCTTCTGCAGGCTAAGAAACCCTCTCTGGCCTCTGTGTGTGTCAGGTTGTGTATCAGCTGCTGGGCAGAGGGGACTGACAGCTCTGGGTGGCAACTACACCAGGGACAAGCTGAGTGAATTGTGCATGTAGGTTGTAGGGCAAAGAAAGGGGTGCAGCAGGTGGGAAACCCAACTGGCTTCTCTAGCATGTCACAGTGCCAGGCATGCATGGGATATGGCACTTGGTTGTATAGAACAGTTCTGTCAGCTAGTGAGTGGGACTGCTTTGAGATATTAGGCTGTCCCTCTCCAGAAAGTTTCTCTTTCTCCTTGCCACCAGAATTGCTTGGGGAAGGAGCTAATCTCTCAGATTTGCACAGAAAATTCACCATTATGCTTGGAGCAATCCCCAAACCTCCAGAAAATCACAGTCCAGAAACACAGTTCTGTATCCTGTAGAGCTGAGCTAAAATAGGGCCTTTTGCTGTAATGCAGTTTTCATGCACGGGGCAGCAGATTTGGATTCCCGCCTGCACAGACCTGGACTCTTAATAAAATTCCATCTGTGTTTCCTGCCCTCTGGGGTGAATTCCTTTGGCTAACAGTGAGGTCTTGGAAAAGAAATAATAATTGATGTACCAGGGCACTCTTAAGAAGGTTGGGTATGGTGTGGATCTGGTAATGTAGAATTCTTAATGCATGCACACAAAGCACAGTTCTGATGCTGCTCGATGATAATCTACAGGAAATTTAGCTATGAATTTCCATTATCTACTATTGATGATTTTATGGATGAAATTGAGCACTTTTTACCATGTAAGAGTGTTTCAGTCCCAGCCTGAAACTCTTATATGTTTGCAACTGGATTGCATCAAAATCGCTATGAGTCCATCCCCCACTTTTAGCAGCAGTCTAATTAAAGGGAATTGTAACAAAATTTTAGCTGTGGTGAGACTGAAGTATGACCTAGTCTCTGTCCCAGCACTGTGCTCTGCATTTTGGACTGGGAAACTCTTCCACTTTATTCAGATGCAGTGCGTTTTGTGTTGAGGATCCTACTGCAAGGGAACAATACTCTGCAGATACCGTGTCTGCCTGGCAGACTGAGGGATCTGGACTGTCCTCTTTCCTCTCAGTGCGTATCTTGTGGCTAAACTAAATGAAGTCAAGGCAAGGAGAGAGTCTTTAGAGCCTTAAAGGCAAGTGGATGTTTACAGTTTTCCCGCTCATTTAATCCTTGGTAGATCTTTGCTGTTCTAACTCTCCCATGTACAGCTGTAAGTAAGTGAAAGGGTCCTGTCAGCTCACTCCACCACTTCAATACAAATATTTCCTACATCCATTAACAGTCTGTCCTTTGGAGTTTGCTTCTGTGATGCTGATCAATGTGTGGCCTGGTCACCATGTGCCTGGAAATGAAACATGACCATGGTTAGAAATTTTTAATGCCCTTTTCTCAAAGGCTGAGGGCTAGGGAAGATTTGGCCTCTTGGGTGCTTTTTATCTCTCGAAACTTCACTCAACAGCTGACACAGAAGTGCCAGTTAAGGGCATAGGAAGGTCTTCAGCTGTTTTCCCTCTCATTCATTTCCTGTCTGGGTCCAGGGTACCCTATGTACCTTCCCTCATGCAAGCTGCTTCAGCTCAAGTCAGCTCTTTTGCTGGAGAGAAGAAGGAGTCTGGTCAGCGAAGGGGACAGCACAGAAGGAGGATGTCCCTGCCCACTCTCCCTCCCAGTGCTGAAGCATCCAGGTCATCATCCCCACCCTGACATCCATGAGGGGCATTGTGAGCATGTGCATAGCAGGACCAGGTGGTCCAAAGCAGGATCAGGAAATCGTGCCTCACACCATACACTGCAGTGTCAGGGAGTGGTAATATACCAGCAGAGGAAGCTAGGAGGGGAGTAAAACAGAACTGAGGGTGAACTCTTCTTCTCCAATCGTGTGTGCAGTCCTTGTGTGGGACTCACACCTCAGTGTTTGGCTCCATCTCAGCCCTGTCCCACCCTGCATGGAACAGCACAGACATCCCCACGAGGCAGTGTGAGGTGTGAGCCTGGATACTGACAGCAACTTGTCATGGCACTGAAGGACTTGGAGTGAAGGGTGGAGCCAGCCTGGGAAGCAGGGTAAATTGGCCCATGCTGGGCTCCTGGTTGACACTGATTCTTGTTCAAAGCTTGCATTTCTGAGCCTGTGCTACAGCAGGAGGGACTGTGTACAACAGCACATATTGAAGGGTCCCTGGAGAAGAAGAACGGGGTTTCCTGGGTCATCCTGTCTCACATTTGGTTTGGCTTGTAAAGTATTACATTCCCCCATGTCAGACTACAACTACACTGAGAATAATAGCTAAAAGGTTGACTGCTTTCTGTGATGACATTTTTCTTTCTGACAGACAAGCAGATGAGATTTCATTTTATTGAAGAGTTACAGTTTCAGCAGTAAGCTGTGCTGGGATTTAGCTGTTATGTTTGCATTTTTGATGATTCTGAAACTCAATAATAATTAACACTGACCCAGGGGTTGTACAGACCATTTTTTGTGCATGTTAGAATTATTCTACCCTTGCTTGTACCGAAGTATTCAAGTTTGTATACACAACACAATTTACAGAAAACACATTTTTTTCCAAAATGATGAACAGGGAAATTATTGAGGCCATTTCTTATTATGTGTGATATTGTAAAGTCAGGTGTCTTCAGTGCAGTGAGCCCAGCTGTGCAGGCATGGGAAGAAATCACAGGGAATAAATGCAGAGTACTTGTGCACATCTCTGTGACTAGCTTGGTGGCAACAGGTGCTAATGTCACATGAGTTCAGTATCGTGCAGGATAAGTAACCCAGCAGTCCTGAAAAACACTGAATGAATTAGAGCACTCCTGGACTGGCATTTTCTGAAGCCTTCTTTGCAAGAGTAAGTGGCATTGTGGCTTTTGAAAATCACAGCTTGAAAGTCTCTGATTTTGGTCTTAGGTCAAAATAAACTAGTCTCTCCTTTTCTAATATTAATACTTCAGGATTAACTGAAATCCAAGGTAAATTGACATAAGTGATCCTTAGACTGAAAAATGGGTACTCTTCCAAGGAGATTCATGACTATGTCTAAATAATTTAAAAAAGGAGTTTGGTTGTAGTGTTGCACTATACTGTTTTGTGTCACTAAGACATAGATGACTGAAAGTGAGGCCAAATGAGACCAGAGCTGCAAAGCTACTGAGGAGACTCAAATTGCAAGTGGTCCCACAGTGGAATTTTCAGGAATGCCTATTCAAATGAGGATACAAAAAATCTTTACAAAAATTGGCTTTTTTCCCTCCCACATGAAAGTTGGCTAACAAAAGGCGAGGCTACCACTATATGTGGAACATATGAATAGAGAGAAAACCCAGTCTATCTCCCAATGAAAGCAAGTCGCTCACTTCAGAGCTGTTTTTACTGAAGCTTTAAATATCCCTAGTAACGGGACTTTCACAGTACTTCTCTCAAAGAGACGCCTCTTCAGTTTAGTATGGTTACCACTGGGACAACTCTTATAGGCAAACTGTTTTCTTCTTGGTTTCATTTAGTTTTGCTTGGCCAAGGAATCAACCTGATTACAGTCCCAGGAGCAGGTCAGAACTATGTCCTTCTTCAAAATGAAACTGAATCTGATGCCTTGAAATTGAACCTAAATTAGTAGCTGGACTGAAGATGATTTTTCTTTCAACCTACAGGGACCTCAAGCTGCTGGGGTAACCTTGCAGCAGAACTGAACAGGCTTAAAAAGCACAGTTTTGTGTCTCTTACTCCACCCACCTTATTTTGTAGTAACCACTAAGATGTCTTGTTACTTTGAAATGATCTTTACCCTTTTAAATTGAAGACATGGCTTTGAAATAAAGGAGTCACCTTAATAATTACTTTGTATGAACCATACCCCCCTTCATGGTAAGCAACATGCAGCGTACACTAAATAGTGGACTATATATCACTCCAACTGATTCCCTTCTAGAGGCTCATAGCTTTTGAAAATATCCCTCTTTTCCACCTCCTTAGCTGTCATTCAGTCAAGTCTCACAGATGAAGCTTTTAAAATCTATGGTCATTGTTCACCCCCTTCTTGTAGCTCACTTCCCTGGTCTCCCATTCATGTTATTCTTTGGAACTGCTCTTCCTTTTAGTTGTGTAGATTCAAAAGCCAAGGTCAAAGGGGCCTTTCAGGGCATGTTTACTCTGTGTGATGCAGTGTTATCCTCTGACTCTGAAGGAGCGTTGAATGAGCCAGTGGAGAGACAAAGGTGTCATTTGGATGAAAGCATCCCATCTTGACTCAGACACTTAAAGAGCTGGAGATTCACCTGTTCTTCCCTTAATTTTTGCTTCAGATTTTCATTGATTCTCTGGCTGAAGTTTTTTGCCTTTATTTCCCTCTCATTCTTTTTGGTCTTTTCATTACTGTGGACTTCTCCTTTCTTCCTGCTGTATTATGAGATAATTTACCTTCCTGCTTGAAGTGAAAACAGCCAAAATGGCAGGGCAAAGGATGCTGGATATGATTTTCAGAACCATATTATTTGCTGAAGAATTTCATGTCCAACTTTTAAATATACTTAAAGGGTCTTGATTTGAAAGACAGTGGTGTTAGGGAACTGACATGCCCAGAAAATTCGGTTTTCAACTTATAGCTCTTCTATATAACAAGATTAATTCAGAGGAAACGTGGATGTGAGCCTACAGTGGACTGGCCACTCACCACTAAATCTGTATGTTTGGGGAACATATTAAGGAGGTTTTGTCTATGTGCCAAAAGTTCTTTGTGATAAACTGGAGCGTACAGTGCTCATGGGGCTGGGCATGAAGAGAGCTGGCTCTGCCTTTGGCTGTGACTGATGGGGGTGAGCACAGGAAAATGGCCTGACCCTCACTGACTGCACCAGAACAGTTCTGCTGCCAGCCTGCTCCTCCTCCAGGTGGGTGGCTGGGAAAGATGGAGGCTGGGAAGGCTTTCCTCGTCAGGGCTCCCTAACACAGGGAGGTTCCCTAAAAAGGCCTTGTCAGTGGGAAGAAAATAAGCTTCTAAAACACTTCTGAAGTGTGATTTGTCTGACCTAGTTTAGACTTGTGCTTTAGGATGATCTGAATCACACCCTCAAAGTTCCCGTTTCCCTTCATTGTCACCAAAGGGAGACCCGGTTGAAGTTCTCAGACAGGTTTGACTAGGGGACTCCCATCTCCCAGGGGCATGGGGAACAGCTGTGTGGGTCGGCAAGTGCCCACAAGCTCATGACACACTCTCTTCATCATGGAGCTGAGACCCCAGCAACTCCAGGGGCCAGGGCAGAGGCTCCTAAGTCCCACAGGCGTAATTCAAAATGCCATTGCACTCTTCCTCAGTGCCTTGGCATGGTGTCACCAGCAGTGATATATGTCACAGAGATCCCTTCCTCAAATGTGATGTCCACTGCTTTCTACTACTACTCTCTTCTTTCATATTTGCACAGTTTGCCTTTTTTTCTCTGCATGCATTTTCTGAAGCCGAATCTGATTTTTGTTACTTAATCCTTTGGTCTACTTCTGTGTCAGCTGCTACTTGCAACTCTTCCCAGTTTAGTATCTTCTCTGAATGTCATTACCATATCATTACTTTCTTTTTCTAGTCTGTAACCCAGGACTAATGCTGATACCTTCTTGACCCCAAAAGACACTTTCTTAAATTGCATACAGATGTAGATAGCTAGCTAGATTTTCTTTGAAATGCTGTTTGCTTTTCTTAAAATAAATGGTGTACTGGGAACTGCAATGATATCATAGCAACAGGATATGATTATGTAGGAGTCTGTACTGAGGGGTATTCCAGAAACTATATCTATATATGTATGCATTTATTTGTATAAGTGTGCACGCATGCAGGAATATTTGTGTTAATGATGTATTTAGATGTAATTAAAGAGCAAAGACCTTAGTAATAACATAAGACATTTTTCTTTTCTCTTTTGCAGGCAGTTTTATATTCAAAATAAATTAGAAGTAACTCCATGGTGTGGCAGAGAAGCTGATGTAGTGACATTAGTGCTAAATAGAGAACAGCATCTGACTGTGCCTCCCAGACT
Source organism: Drymodes brunneopygia (assembly GCA_013400955.1). Taxonomy (NCBI): domain Eukaryota; kingdom Metazoa; phylum Chordata; class Aves; order Passeriformes; family Petroicidae; genus Drymodes; species Drymodes brunneopygia. The sequence continues at coordinate 28,497 of VZTZ01049862.1, forward strand.
CAGTAAGTGAAATAAGCAAAATTTGAATTTTGGTAGATGAAATCCTAAAAATCCAGCAGTTTTAAAAAAAATATTTTAACATGCTCACTATTGTCACACTTTAACTGTTGTCTGGGTGTTTTTTCACAATGACAGATACAGCTGTCCAGCTCATGTATATTCTGAGAAAACACAGTGCTATAACTTTCCAGACATGTGCTTGGGAGCAAGTGCATGTGCGCATTAATGTTCGCCGGGGCTCCTGCATCGCCATCATCTCCTGTGCATGCAGCCCCATGCATTCCTGCTCCCACACGTGCATGGGGGGTGCCTCTGTGTGTGAACATACACATCTGCCTTGCAATAGTTCATAGCACTTTGCAGGCACAGATCAATAAGTGTAGGAATTACTTGGACACGGAAATTAATTGAGATCTATACGGAGGGGAAAGGGATGATTTCTGTGGGTTTGGAAGCTATTCTGTTTGAAAAGGAAAAAAAAAAGTATTGCAGGAGTACCATTTTCTGTGCCTGTGGAAGGTCTGTGGGATGGACTGAGGGAACAAGGGAGAAAGTTGTCCCGTTCAGTGCTGCAGGACATCACTATTCAGGGTTTATGCCTGAACGTATGGAGAAGGCAGCACGTGCATATAGGTTTGCGAGTGTGCTGGGGAGAGGGATTTTTACCAGCTATTTTAACATATTTACCCGTTCCCGTTCAGCTCGCAGCTCCCACCTACGGTACATCACCTGTGCATGGCATGTACTGCCTGCTGTGGCAGTACCTCCATTCCCTCTTCTCCCCTCCGTGCCCACCCCACCCCACGCTTTCTTCACGCATAAATCCCACTCCTGGCCGTGGCCGGGGGGCTTCGGCTGCTCCCGTGGGAGTAGGGCTGGGGGCTCCCCAGCCTCCCCGTCCCCTCATCGCCCGGTGCCTCCCAGACACACCCCAGCCCACCCCACCCCTCC